>JAJKFI010000128.1:519182-546295 GCA_029204185.1 Lerista edwardsae | reverse complement strand
GCTGCCGATCAACGCGGAAGCCCTCCCCGCAACGGACGGAACTCCGCCCAGCGAACCGGTAGGGTGACAACCCTGGTCTTAAGCCATGGCCATGCACATGCCCAGGGAAGTTCAGACATGGGGCATGATGAAATGAGTCATCCCGTGTTTCCCCCAGCAACTTCTGGAAAATTCCTACTATTTCTGAACATGGAGGTCCATTTCTAGCAGAGATCCTTGGATAAATCCATAGGCCTATCTTCCACTAACTTGTCAAATCATGGCAGTTCTCAGTTGTGCGGTACTTTGGTTCAATTCCAAAACTGAGGGGGGGAGAAATCTTTCTCCTGGTGAGAGTCTGTGAAACACAACCTCCTCCATATCTGCCCTGACCCCAATTCAGAAAGTGTCCAACCACCATACCTGCAGCACTCCAAAAGTGCACTGGTATCCCATCCGGACAAGGCACCGCAGGGTGAGCTTTAGCACCATGGAGCGTTTGAAGGAGACAAAATTCCTCACGTTCTCAAGCAGGAAGAACTGTGGCCTGTAGTAGTCGCAGTAACTGGAGAACAACAAAGGCCACTGGGGGTCAATGGTATGTTTTCTTCCAAAAAGACGAATGTCCCCAGAGTCTAGGTTATGCAATCAAGTCCATGCCCAACTATCCCTCTCGTCTGCCAGACACAGCCAGGTCCTTGCAAGGTTCCAAGGCAGACTCTTCTACCCTTTCAATGCACACTTCTGGATTTGATAACACTAGACAAATTTTAACAAATGTCATGCCCTCCAAGATTAGAAGTTAGCCATTTCTTATAGATTTTGAGGTGCTGAACACAAATATGACAATGAAAAAACTGGCTATGGTTTGTGGGAGATCTGCAACAGACAGTTCCATAGACACGTATGGTGAACATCCATATCTTTTCCCACGCCTATGCATGCAATGTGTTTTGTTTCTCCTAAACTAGAGCCAATTGACAGATTTCATTGTCATTTTTGTGTTCAGTATGTCAAAATTAGTAAAGATTAGCCATTTTCATTTCAGAGGCAAATTGTGTGCTATCCAGTGTAATCATCATAATGAATTTGGAGGTGCTCATGATGAGCACTGAAAACATCTCACTCCATTACCACATTTCTGCAAGGTAGGTTAGGATCATTATCTTCACATTTGCCAACGAGGTAGCAGGAGAGAAGAGTGGCCCAGAGAATGACTTGTCAAAGGTCTTCCTATGAATTCCATGGCACAGGCAACATTTGAACTGAGGATTTATTGATTCATAGCAGTTTTTTAGCCACTATGCTACATGAGGCAATCGAAACTTTGTGCTAAAAAAAAGCTGAATGTTTTGATCTATGGTGGGACCTGCTAGCTTGTAGCAGACTTTGGTACACTGGTCTCCACCTTGGAGTACATCTGGCTCCTAAGGGCTATCCTCCCTGCCTCACCAACTAGGCATAATGCCCAGAAGTGCCTCTGCTCCCAGGAGGGAGCCATCAGAGGCTCCTTCAGCTCACTGATGGAGCCGGCACCTCTCTAAGCACAGTTATCTGCCTCTTTGAGACTCAAAGGTCCCTCAGACGACTGGTCTGCAGCACTCGCAACATTCATCTACCAAAGTAGGTTGACCATTAGATCAGGATGTCATACGAAAGAAACTTTACATATGGCGTTGTGGTGACATTTCCTTTGCATAAACTATGTTCAGCTTATATTTTAGTCCCTGGGTATCTGGAGCGTCTTTCTGCACTTATACGCTGAACATTCTGCTGCAACCCTGGTCAGAATGTCAGTCTCATCCACAGTGCAGGTAAATGGAACCTGAGCTAAACAGCTCTATATGGATTCCTGGGTTCCCAATTCCCAAGTAAACGCCCCCTAGTTCCTAGGGGATGCCTCCTGACACAAGTGCTCAGCAATGGGATCCAAAGGTTTCGTACCACATGCCACATGTTCTGGAACATGTCAAGTGTATGGGTAACATGTCAAAATAGCAATAACTGGAAAATGTACAGTGCACATCTATTCAGAAATAAGGCTTATCTTCAATGAGTGGAAATGTTTGTTAATAAAAATACCACATTTTGCATTGCAATAAACAGACCACGCCACATTTTTTCAAACACCTCTATCCATAGGTAATGAGTAAGGAACATTAGACTCTGTATTCAGTTGTGAATGAAAACACAAATACCACATTTTGCATTTTAATTCAGCATATTTTCAAGAATATTCCTGTTTTCAAACACTTCTATTAATGAGGCCTACTCCCGTAAAAGTGCATATAGGATTGCATATGCAGGCTGCAACCCTAGACATACTTACCCTGGGAGTAAGTCCCATTGAGTCTGAGTAGACATGCATAGGACTGAGGGACCAGCAATCAACCCTAGCTTTTTCCTTCTCACCAGGAATTAACCACACATTTTCAAGCATGCCACTGCAGTCATAAGGGCTAGAAATGTGCTTTTAAATACACACAACATTTGAGATTCTCAAGATATTCAAGTCTACACCTACAACCACATTCTAGTTTTTCGGCTCTTTTGCAGAAACGCAACATACACACAGCCCTGCTTGAATTAAGGATCTCAGAGAAGTCAGAGCGTTGACTACAGTCACCTGAGGAATGAGACCACCAGGGAGTTCTTGAACTTTGAATAGGTGCGGGAATTGAAGCGGTTCATCCCACTGAAGCCTTGACAAGGTGGTCCCCCACACAGCATCTCAACATCACCCTTCTGTGGAAGCTTCTGGCCCAGGGAATTTGTTCTCTCACCAGACATCACCAGCTTCAGTAGGACATTGCAGTCCTCCGTGAACACTGTGGAGCCAGGATTGTTCAGGCGGAAGGCCTGTGCAGCTGGCTCCCACATCTCAATGGCCCACAGAGTCTCTGAGACTTCTGTTGTTGGAAGAAAAAAAAAAATAGAAAGGTTTCATGTTGGGGCCCCACTCCCAAATCCATGGGAAAAAGCCTTATTTATACCCCACAAGCAGAATTAAAACTATCACTTGCAGAATTAAAACTACCATTGTCACCTTGACTGTCAAAGACAAAACGGTTACTAATCCTGTAATCCCCCTCAGCCTCAGATTTTTCTACATGGCCTTGCCTGCTTGATGGAACCCTTCCGACAAGCCGCCGCAGCCCGAGAAGACATCCAGGGTACGCAACTTGGGAGGTTTAATCTCCGCAACCTCAGGCTCACTTTGCTCAGGTGCAACTGAAGATTTCCCTTTGCTTTTACCTGCAACCGCAAAAATAAAATAAAAAATGTTTCTTTGCATGACTGAAGAGTTGCATGGCTGAAGTGCTTTCATTCTTCGACAGAGAACATACTAGAATAGACATGTTTAATTGGACACATTAAGACTAACTTAAATGCGATGGAGTATGTTGCATGCAAATTTTCCCTATGCTTATAAAGGAAGTGTGAAGTCTAATCATTTTAGATGGATAGGATGCTTGATCTTCATCCTATCCTTGCACAAAATTGGAAAACATGCCTATCATAGTTTGCTTTTAATTATTATTTTCCCCTAAAGGTATTCATTCCTCTGGGACAGATTTGGACTTTATCTGCATGTGCAGCGGACCGAGATGGAAGTGTGAACTATTCTGTGTTCTCTTCTGTGGGAGCAGGGAAATCAATTTTGAATGCCTTCCGGGGGAAAAGTCGCTACGAGCAAGCAGTTAGCATAACAAGAAAAAAGGCTGTGGCCCAACCTACCTATTCCCTGCTCTGCTAGCTTTCTATTTCCAATCAGTTAAAAAAAAATATACAGGGCAGAATTCAGGGCTTAGTCAAATGATCAAATGTGGGCCTCCAATTACATTTTCCCAGTGTTGTCATTACTAGGTCTGGGGGAACAGCAGACTCTCTAGACAAGCTGCTATTGGGACATCTGCCAGCGAATAGGATGGGGGAAGAAAAGTTACTATGCTGCAGATATACAGCCCTGTTGCAGAAAGCCTGCTGTTATTGGCTGGCTCCTCTCATTTGAGAGTGTAGATCAATGAATGCTTTCATGCTAGTGCTTTCAAAGAATAGAATGCAAGTGTGATTTTATTGAGAAGACATGCGGGAAGAATTCATTCTGAAATTGGGTGAAAGGGTTGTAGTTTTCCAATGATTCTGAAGCACCCACCTTTCCCTTTTCCTTTCCCCTTTCCTTTATTTCCAGAGCTACGGGCATGATACGGGGGGTCTTCAAAGCATTTTGTTTTTGCGTTGTATGCCTAGAAGAGAAAAAAGGGTCACCAAAACATTTTGGCACCTAAACCAGTCTAGTCCAAACAGTAAACTCGACTGAAAACTCCTTGCATTTTGGGGAACTTCAGTGGGAAGCAGTGAATGTGCAGAAAAATGAACGCTTTAACTAGAGGCACCAGTGTTGTGTGAAAGCCGCCTCAGCAGGGAATACTGCGTGCCACTAAAGAGTGGCAAGTTGGAGACAAGTCTGACTCATGGGGCATAATTGACCAAGAAGCTCTCCTGTATAATTCCCAGTAAAATGAACAGGAAGCATGCAAGAGCATGATAAGTGTGGGACCATTTGGATGTTCAACATCTGGCACAAAGATGCCTTAGTTAGGCCAGTGTTTTGCAGCCTGTGGATCGGGGCCCCAATGCATCTGCAAAGCTTCCTTTTGGAGGTCAGGGCAACCTTTCAAAGCCTGTGCAAGAAAGAACATGGATCCAATCCAGGAAAGGTACTGCTTTATCAAAACAAAGTTCTTGATATCATCCTGCACAGCCTCTTCTTGCCCTGCAGCTCCTAAGGCCAGTCCTGCACAGGGTTATTGTGAAAATGCAAGAGGTAGGGAGAAACAGGGCAGGTGGGGTCAAGGGGTGGGAGGCAATGAAGGCAGATCAGGTCCTGGGAAAGGGGGCAGGATTAGTGGAGGGTCCCCAATCTCATACTTCAGTTATTTATTTGGGTCTCGGCACGAAAAAGTTTGAAAACCAGCAGGCTATCCAACTGCTTTAGCCGTTAATTGTCTATTTGACAGCCAGTAGCCAATGTATCAGTGTAACACAATTATACGGTGTGAAATACCACCTCTAGGAAGTAGAAGCGATCAGAGCCACTGGCAGAGTAGTCCTGGATGCATTCCGTCAAGTCCTCCCCATACACTACAGTGCAGCGACCCTGCACATCTCTGAACTCCACTGTTGCCTCTTCATCACTCCAGTACAGCAAGTTAATATCAGCATGGTAGCTGGCTTTCACTGACTTATGGGTGTTCTCTGGCCTGGAGAAGACAACACACATTCAAGCAAGAATGAAGGTTAGAGGCAAAACAGAATTTCACTTCTTTACCAACTTATCTACCTAACAGTGGCTAGTCTCTGGGATGCTCTCTGATCAGTTCACAAAGAGGTAGGCTATTTTTTACGAAACAGCTTGATCAGGCTAGGTGAGAATGCCTCTTACTTCCTATCAAAGTCCATTTCTGTTGATTTAGTAATAGAAAAGAGAAATCCTTAAACTTTTACTGTCTCTTCCTGCCTGGCAGACAGTTATGGGAAATAATCCAAGACAGAACCCAGAATAGGTGTTGGACACTGTTAGGTGGATATAGGAGAATTCATGCGAAGTAAGTAATCTGGTCTCCCTACTGGTTGCCCTTCAGAGGCCCAGTATGCTGGGTATTCCATAGTAGTGCCCCTCTGGTCTTGAGTAAGAACTATTGTCGGAAGCCTGAATGGTGTACTGAAAGGCCCTTCAGACAAAAGCAGAGGAACGGACATTCATTTTATAGTGTTGTGTAACAGAAGATACAGCTCGTGCCTCAGCATCCACAGGGGTTCAGTTTCCAAACTCTGACAGATGCAGAAACCCACAAATAAAAATCAGCAGGGCAAGGCTTCCCCGGCCTTGAAATATCACTTTAAACATTCCCTTTCTCCTGAATTCTGAGGGCTGGGGAGGCTGAGTGCTGCCTCCCTGGCCCTCAGAAAACCCTCCAGATGCAACCGGAGCCCTGCTCCAGAATCCGGAGGACTCAGGCTGGGCCTGATCTGGGCTCAACAAAGGTCAGGGACCCACATGGGAGTCAGATGTAAAGCTGAAAAATCCGTGGATGATTAGGCACCACCTGTATATAAAAACCAGACACCTTTCGACAGTTGACAGCAACACTGCTTAGGGAGTGCACCTTTGCAGGGAGGCTTTCTTCCGCATTGCTTTGATAATCTTGCTCCTCTGCACTGTTCCTTACATCACTTTTTTCCTTTTTTTGTATTAGAAAACCACAGCCCAAACACATTAGGCCCTGTATTATCTGTTTTAATGCCCAATAATAAATGGATACCATGCCCTTTTCAGAATATTCTGCCTTGGATCCAAAGGGCCACATTAGGTACTATTTTGACGAAGTTTTGAAGAACAGTGATATGGCACAGGGATATGCCAAAGGAATAGTGATTTTATTGGGTGCATTCAAGTTCCTGAGTAGCTCTTTTGCTCAGTGGGTCAGGACCCACCATGGGTTGTGAGATGATTTTTGGTGGGTTTTGAAAAGTTTGGTGGGTTGCTAAAAAAAACTTGCCCAGTTTGCAGAAGAAAATTGCAGCAATGGGAAATCCAGATGTGGAGACCACCGACATTCCAGCCATGGAACGTTGTGACGTTTTAATTTGGGGATATGAAGATTACATTTCCCAAATTTCTCTAGTAATTGGCATGCTGTAGATAACGTATGAACTCAGTTTCAGCCTTTTGTCTGTGCTGGAAATCCCTAACTGCATGTCTTATTCTCCAGTTCAGCCTTCTGGAAATGACTGAAATTACCCTGAAATGACTGCAAAAAGGGTTGGGGGAACAATCCTTAAACTCCATTTCTAGGGAGAGTCTAGTAAGCTATGTGAATTGTGATAGATTACCGTTTTAAAAACTGGGTCCCAATGCTCAAGAAGTCTGGGAAGCCTTGCTATAGATCTGCTGTGTTGTGTTTGCCATCTCATTCTGGTTTCCTCAGAAACAGCTAAACTAGATGCAATTATCCATGTGTCCCTATCATGGGAAGATCAATCAAATCCACCCCCCATTTTTTCTGAGCAGAAACCATGCCAAGTCATGTTTCTCACCTGTAAAACTTGTACACACGCAGCTTGATTTCTGCTTCATTGGGCCTGCCGCTACTGCGAATATTGCAGAAGATTGCCTTGATGCGGCCAATGCGGTACGGTTCAGGTGCATCCTGGTTGCTGCCTTTGATATATTCCGAGTACTTGCGATAATGCTCAGGATATAGCTCCTCATCTACTGCTTCCTTCTTCTGGCGCTTGACAGGGCTGGCCAGCTTAAGGCTACAGATAGGGAACAGTGAGAAATAAATGAGCATGAGGGCAGGGTAGAGACAACACAAGGTCTTCAGATTAGGTTGAATTACATATTAACATTTCATGACTTAGGTTATATCTTCCTATGGGTAAGAAAAGAGGACCATTAAAATGAACCATAGTGTGGAATAGCAATCCTTATGATGTACATTTGAAAATATTCTGAAAGACAAATCATGTAGTAACTCATGCCTTTGTGACAAGGAGCCAAATTTAACTAATGATTCCTTCTCTTCACTCCACCCAAAGCCTGAACCAACCTAAATGGGAACGCATCTGGTAAGAGGAAGATTCCATCCCCCACCCGGTACTGCACTCCATTTTTTGTTGCCATGCCATAGAACATCTTTCCTTCCGATTCTTCCTGGGGTTCCAAGACTCTGGGGATTTCTTTCTGCCTCACCTCATCCAAACGAGTGCAGCTCATGCAGAACCTAGGAAGAGAGCATACATCTAGGTCAGACTGTTTAACACACATATGGAACTGTATTTTTGAGGCACTAGTTACTGTTTTCAGAACACCCAATGCTTAGTCACAAAGTCATGCTACAGGAAATGCCAGATGTTTCAGTCCTCCCCAATACTTTCCAACATGCTGAACACCATCAAACTTTTTTTAAAAAGGCACTGTGTTCAAATATAAAAGGACAATGTCAAGATATCAAAGATATATGCATAGCATTTCCTTCATATGAATACTTGTTCTGAACTGTTTTAAGTGTTTTTGCAGCATTTTATTCTTCCATTTGGTCATTAAACTTTCCATCAGGACTCCCTTCTGCCCTACTCCTTCCACGTAGCCTCAGGCACTCACTTGTATTTGTTATCTTCAGAAGGTTGAGTCTTTGGGGGAGTCTCAAACCTAGCATACTCTTGATCATACCACATTTGGTAAAAATAGGTTTGACCATCATCTTCCACCATTTTGATCTCCATATCAAGCCCTCCCTATAGGAAGAAGCAGAGAAAAAAATTTAGATTGCCTAAGCTGGACAAAAAATGCCCATTAGAGTTCAGTACCAAAAAAACCCACATACGCCAATTGAAGCAATCACAAAAATGCAAAACTCAAATGCAATAGTTTATCAGAAAAAAACACTAGCCATTGAATGCTCTTAACGGCAGTGGTAAGACAAGGCTCACAGAAAATGTAGCGCAAAAGGTATCTCCAGGTGGAGGAATGTGAAGTAGTGTTCAAGATATCACAACAAGCTGGAAGTAAAACACAGCCACCCATCATTAGAGGTGGGAGAAAACAGTGATAACAAACTAAAACTTTGTTTTAGTTTCTTCCCTCCTAACTTTCCTCCCTCCTCATTTTTGTAAAAAAAAAGCCAATTTGTTTTTTATTTATTATTTAATGGGTCATGGGTAATGACTGTGGCTGCACTTGCAGACACTATACCACCTACATCATTAGTACACTTTAAAAGCTATTATAATGGTAATGTAAATTTTAAATAAAATCACGTAAACGCTTTTTGCACTTCTAAATTTGGAAAACACCAAAGTCTGTGAAAAAATAAAACCGTTTTCTCCAACCTCTATCTGTTGGACAAAGAGATAGAAGACCCACAGCAGCACAAGGTACCAGTAAGAGAAGCTGGCAGAAGGAGCTGGGGGAGGGCAGCCTATGCCTCAACATCACTTCCCAGGGAGATTTCACAGAAAGACTTATTCCTCATTAGAATTAACAGGCAACAGGATTCTTACACCATATCAGATATACAGAAAGGAACTCAGTCAGCCCCGCAAGTCTCTATTAGCCTGGCACCAAACATCCCCATCCTTCCCAACCCCAGATGAAAATATAGTGATTGAAACCCTCTTGCAAGAATCTTCAACACACCTCCATGGCCCAGTTCTCCGAGGGAGCTTTATAAAGGACATTGACTTTGCCATGGATGTAAGACAGTTGCATATCTTCACACTCATCCACCAAGAAGAGTTCCAGTGGGTCAGAAGTCGCTCCCAGGACCGTGTCAGTGCCACGGCAAAACCAGTGGACGTGGAACATTGGTCCAGTGATAGCATCCTCCCACATGGCCGTGACTCTGCAGCAGGGAAGGGGAGAAGGGAGGAGGATGAGTTCCTACCCACAAAAAGCCAAGCACAACTTGGAAAGGCCTGAACAGAACCAAGTACCAGTGAGGAAGGCAGAATTCTGGGTTTCAGCTCTAGTTCTGAGTGAGTCAAAAGAATTAGAGGGTCAGAAATACCAAGAAGCACCAATAATCCATAGAGCTAAAATAATAAAATAATCAGTATGACTATTCCTTTAGAAGAGGTGTGTGGGAGTTGGCCTATTCAGTTCACAGCAACAACATTTGAACTGAGGTCTTTCTAGTTCACAACTCAGCTTCATAACCGCAGCTCACAAGACATATGTACTAAAAGCAGGCATGGGTACAATCCTATCAAACAGCAACATGCTCAGAATTATTTGTACAGCAAAACATGCTACACCATAGCACATCTGTGCCTTTCTGCAGGATGAGCACTAATATTTGTTGTTCACGCTCACAGCCAATCTATTCAGCAAGTCCTTATTATCCCCTGCATTGCAAAAGTGGGCATGGATAAAGACTACCAGAAGCTTTATGATGGATTCAAATTTTCCCCACAAGCAGTGCCAGCCCAAGCCCTACCTCATCATGACTGCAGCCCTGCCTGCAAGCAGCCCCCTTCTTTTGCTGCCTCTCTTCTGCTCCACCTCCACATTTTAAAGAAGCAGAGCCTGGGAAGAGGCATAATGTGGAGGGAAAATGCTGTAGGGTCACCATTCTCCTCTTCCATGCCCCTTCCACTCACTTTCACTAGGGGGATTGAAAGAGAAGGAGCAGGAATGGTGGCTGCAGGTGTGGGACCATGCTTGTTGGCAGCCGGGGGAAGAGAAAGTTGCATGCAAGACACCTACTGGTTCCTACCAAGCTGCCCCCTCCAAAGGCTCGCTCCCCCCAGCCTCATCAGCAGGCTAGGCTTGGTTATAAGTTTAAACACTTCTATCCACAAGTATCACCAACACTCTGAAAAAACCCCAAGCATTTCTTTCCAAGAAGACGTACCTTGCCAGGTAGAGAGGTTTTGTAGGGTCATCTGGGCTGACCGAGACACAGTCACCTACTTGCAGAGTCTCTGAATCAATGCATACCTTCTGGTAATAGTCCTTCTTGCCATCACTCTACAGACAGACACAAAAAGGCTTGTGCTATCAGTACAGCACTGTGGGCATTCCTATTTAGGCACTGAAGCCCATAGCATGCACTTACCAACACCATTCTCCTCATTGCCACATCTCAAGGCTCTCCTCTCTTTAGTCTCCCTTTTGTTAAGAAGAGTTCTGCCTGGCCACAATTACATTGCGAATTAAGAGAATCCGGCTGCGAGCACGTGCATTTTAATAACCCTCATAGTTGTGGAAAAAAATCAACTTAAGACCAAAGCAGTGTTTAAATCCCAAGTGCCCATCTAGATTCCTATTCCCAAGGTAGGACATTGGCTCCTGGAGCACATGCTTGCTGCCTGGTAACTCATAATCAAAATACTGATTACAGCAAAATGGAATACAAAGTGTTCATCTGTTTAACTCAAGGGATCCTGACCCAACCCCATTCAAGGGTGGAACTCCATTTGAATTTATGCATGGCATCTCTCACACAGGCAGTATACCTTGATGGGATCTCCCACCCATGAAATGCGGCTCTTATTTTGCTTCTTCTTCCCTCCTTGCAGCATTTTTTTGGGCAAGGACACCTCTGGAAAGTTATCATCCACCTCTTCATCGTCATCAGCTTCTTTTACAGCTAGGTTGGGGCATCTAAAGGAAAATAAAAACCCGATGCACAAGGCTCAGAAACAGTGGACACACTGAATCAGCACCCCCCCCCAAATCTTCTCTATTCTATACAACAACCAAGCTTTACAAGCAGATTTTGAAAATATTATGCCCAAAACAAACATTTGCTTGATTTATATAACTGGCTGTTTTTTTCTGTCGCAGTATTTTATCATGTACAAAATGCTTTAAAATTCTTGTCATAATAAAATGTTTTGGCAAATTTGGACTGTGTTAAGCACCCTGTGTATAGTTCATTACTCTTAACTACAGGTTTCATTAAAAACATTTTTTGCAGTCCTCATGAATTCAATCCAACAGAAAGTACTTATATACCGCTTTTCAACATGAAGTTCCCAAAGCAGTTTACAGGCAAATAATAAGTTAAATGGCTCCCTATCCCAAAAGAGCTCACATTCTAAAAAAATTCAGAAATAGAAGCTGAAATCAAGGTGACTGAAAAGAATGTGACTGCTCAGTCAGAGAATAAAGGAGTCTCTCTACCACCCCCCCACCCCCCTATCATATTTATAATATAATCGTTTCTCCAAATGTGTATGAGTACTACATGTGATTTATTTTAAAAAGTATGATTAAAACAATGACATCACATCCAGCCCTGCCACCATAATGGTGTTGCTTCCAGTCTTAGGGTGGTCCCAACAGGTTATTGTTCCTAACAAGTGGGTCCTGGTGCTAAAAAGATCTAGTTCTACTCTTACAGGCAATTGAGAACAAATATGTTCCTTCTTCCATGACAGCCCTTCAAGTATTTGAAGAGTGCTATCATATCCATTTGCAATCTGTTCTTCTTCAGGCTAAACATACCAAGTTCCTTCAAACTTTCTTCGTAAGGGTTGTTCTCCAGTCCTCTGATCATCATCATCATCATCATCACTCCTCTCTGAGCCCCCTCCAGTTTAGCTGCATCTTTCCTAAAGTGAGGTGCGCACAATTGGGCACTGTACTCAGTGAGGTCTAATGTGAAGTAAAGCAGAACCCAACTTCTTGCAATTTTAGCCTGTATTAGTAGAACCATAGCTTTCAAGTGGCATTTGCCTTCTTTGCAGCTGCATTACTCTGCTGATTCATGTTCATCTAGTGATCCACTGCAACACCAAGATTCTTCTCACAAGTTGTGTTGACAAGCCAGGTATCTCCCATTCTTCAACTGCGTGTGGTTATTTTTGCCTAAATGCCGAACCGTGCATTTGTCCCTGTTAAACTTCATCTTGCTTGTTTCAGCCCAGCATTCCAGTCTGTCAAGGTTTTCCTGAAGGCTTCTATGTTCTTCTATTGTGTTTGCTCCCAGACTGATTGTCATCTACAAGTTTGATCACTCCCCTTGTATCCCTTCATCCAAGTCATTGATGAAGAAGTTAAAAAGCATCAGGCCCAAGAAAGAGCCCTGGTGAGCCCGCATCATTTTTAAAATCCATGCAGCCAAATCTTTCAAGAATTGACTTTCACTTGCTCCCAACAATTTTTCTCCCCCATGCCCCAAGTAAAACACTTCAACTCAATGAAGTTGGGCTGAGCATACCAAGATTCCCTACCTCTTGAGGTGCTGCCCCTACTGCAGTTGTATAGTGCCCAGTCAATCAAGGTGAGGGCAGTGGTGTCATTCAAATGATTTAGGAACAGGAACTCACTTTTGAGTTCAAATTCAAATGTTGAAAAAAAAAAAACACAAAAAAACCCTGGAAGTAGCCATGGAGCCCGTTAGGATCCGGAACGCCCGTTCTGGTCCGTTCCCCCTGAATGACATCACTGGGTGAGGGGTCATAATTACCTCCTATGCAGGCAGGCCTGTTTTGACTTTCCAGTGCCCCCAAACTTAATCATATCCTGGCAAGCTTTGCATTTGCCACACTCTGGCTGCTGGCAAACCTGGAAAGAGAAAAGCAAGGAGCCTCGTTAACAGGAACATGTGGCTTAATTGCAGGTACAGCGGCCTTCAGACTAGGGAGGTTCACAAGCACTCCTGGTAGGATCTGGCAACTGGGCAAATTTTCATAATCCGTTGCAGGCTTAGATATGAAAATGGCAGAGCAAGCTTCTACAAATAAAAAAAAAGGTAGCCCATCTGATATCAGGCACAATTAGCAGACCTCAAAAGCAACCAACACGATCGACAGTGGTCCAGTAAAGAAACCACGCACTATGAAAAAAGGGGGAATTGAACTTGTGCCCAAACTGCAAAAAGTAACAATACTCTTATTTATAAAGAGAGGAAGGTCCCTGAAACATTTGTTCAGGACATGTATCTGCTGCATTATATTTTATGGAGCAGGCAAATAAGAGGCATGTTTTATGTGCTCTGAACTGCTTTGTTTGGGGAGGTAGAAGCTCACTGACAGCATATGGAGCTTGACGGAAGAGGAAGGAATCCTTTGCCAGGTTACCTCACAGACTCCACAGCGCCTCCGCTTTGAGATATTCTCCTTGTCTGCTTCCTTTTCATCCTTCTCTATTTGCTCCGAGAAGAAAGTATCAAAGATCAGATACACCAGTTTGGTGGTGGTGGCTTTGGTGGGCCCTTTGTCTTTGTCAATCTTGGTTGGATGCCGGATGGCCTGCCTTCGTGCAGCTCGCCTGGAGGAGAAGAGAGAGGTGAAATGCTATGCATCTGAAGAGCTTATTAGAATGCAAGATACTTCATAGGAAAACACTGGAATCAAATGGATCCACCTTCAGGGGAATACATAATTCTAACATAAGGTTAATGTTAAAATGAGTTCATCCACCCATTGATAGTAGTTTGGGCCCAGTTCTCACTGCGGAGACAGATCCAAGCTCTAGACAGCAGGTGAAAAAAAGGCTCCTCCATATCCAGTGTGCATTTTCTGCACATAGGAGGTTAGTGTGTCAGGGAGAAGGCAAGGTCAGAATTCATCTGTCTAATATCTAGTTCTCTATGTGAGATAATTTTTTTAAATTTTTTTAAAAGTACCTTAAAACCATGGGAGCCCCCACCTGCACAGTTTGAAGTTGATCTAGACCCAATTTTATCACCTCACTGAGAAGTAGGCTTGCTTCAATGTAAGGGCTGCTCAAGTTCAAATAAGAATATCCAGGCAACTAAACTATGTTTCTATTTTAAGAAACTAAACCTTTTAATGAGCTAACCAGGAACCGAGTTCTAGGATTCATCCTCCCTGGAAAGTATCAGCTAAGGACCTGCAGAACCTTCAGCAAGTTATCTGTGAACACAACTATCATCCCTATAACGATGACCAAGACCAATATTTCAAGTTTTGGGTGGAAGTTAGAGGAGAAAATTCTAGATGGTTTCCTAGGAACTGCCAATGTCATTTCCACCTCTAAGAATATATGAGCAACCCTGCTGAATCAGGCCGAAGGCCCATCTGGCCCAGCATCTTATTTCCCCACATCGGAAAGAAAGGAATACTTTCCTCTTAAATAGGTCAGAGGCCAGTCTGGGTTCTCCATTCAGTAGTGCAGTGTTCCCGCTCCAGCTCAATTCATGAGCCAAACAGGTTTTCCATACCCTACTCTTTGCCCACCCCCATGAATAAGAGACGCAGAATTGTACAAAGTACCAACACTGTATAATTCTGCAATTTCAGAATTATCCCCCTTTTTGGCAGAGAATTTTGATTAAGCAGGGGAAGCAGAAAGCACAAAGCCCTCATCACAGCAAGAGCAATTTCTATTGCAAGATATGGGGATTCCTGGCAACCCTCTTGCCAGTTCTGCAGTACAGTCAGTATCATACCTTTTCCCCAGCGTTACACCAGCCAGCTTAATCAGATCCCTCATACAGGGTGTAATCAGAACTGGAGGCTCATCACTGTCTCCTGCCTCATCATAACTTTCTACTTGTTCCACTACAAACTGGGCATGCCGTAGGAGAGAGTCTTCTGTGAAACGGTTGAAGTTCAATCCAGCAGGTGGGACAGTAGTCTGCAGAGAATTATAGGAACAATGAATTATTACCCTTTTTTAAAAGCTCAACTCAGGAAAAAGGATTTGGAGAAACCACAAGGAGACAGTCATCCAAGTGACCACCAAATGCCCCCAAAGTAGCTCTGCAGTCATTTTGATAAACCAGCCTCCAAACACCATGCTACAAGTAGAGATGTTTGTTTTCAGTAAGATAGGATTACAACCTAAATCTTACTGAACACAACGGGCTTATTTTTGAGTAAAAACAAACAACAGTTTTCAAACACCTCTGGTTATAAGTGTCACTTAGCCCTGGCATGCCTAGTTTTTTAAAAATACATTCATAACACCAGTGGGAGCTTCCAAAAGCCACCAGTGATTGGGGGCGGGGGGGGGGGAAGAGGATAATTTAGATTGTAGTTACAGTGAGGGCAGGGTTAAAGCCCTAAACCCCCCCCCCCAATAGTCTCAATACAGATTACTCATGCGCGCACGCACACACACCATCAATTGCCACCTACAAGGATTAAGGAAAAAACCATACACAAACCCAGAGCACAGAAGGACCAAACTACATAATGTGACATATAATTTGGCTCTCAGCTTTCCGAGATGCACAAACATGACAGGGTAGATACAAGTTTCAAATCTAACCCAGTTTAGTTTGATTGGTTGTATTATCCAGAATCTTAAGCTGAAGGTTCTCTCTTCATACTATATGAGAACCAACATAGTAGATGTGCTGAAAATGGAATTTTGGACATTTTAAAATTTTTATTCATATAAACTTATTTAACATAAATATATGAAAGCATACATCATGCCAATGACTTACAATGACTAATATAATATGAGGTGGCAACGGGATACAAAGGAGTTTAATTCTCCCATCCAAATTACCATTTTATATCTTGATATGGTTAGGCCTAACTGGAGGCCAATACCCCTTCCATGCATTTTGGAAAACCTTCAGTACATAAAGACTAGCTGGTCTGGCTTTTCTTCTTGCAGGGAACAGTTTCTCCAGCCTCCCATACAGACCTCAATCTTGTTCAGCAAGTCTTCATAGCTGACATCAGGATTATTCTGCAAGAATTCAACTACTATTTTGCTCATGTAGATCTTTTCCTGCATCAGTGCAAAGATGGGAGCATATTCGTCACTTGGCTCCATCAGGATATAATCCGCAAAAGCTAGAATGCAATGAAAACATGTGGTCTACTGAATGTTGAGTTTTGAGTTCAAACTAATGCTGGGGTACAGGAAAGTCATAATCAAATAAACAGTAACTGTTTGATGGCTATAACCAAAAGCCCCATCTATTCCAACAGCAGATCTCTGGTAGCTCTCAAGCATGCTATGATGGTCTCTGTGTTTGCTTGTCCCCATCATTTGGTATTCTGATACATTGCCTCTGACCCTCAAGGTTTCATCAACATTCATATTTATTGATGGACTCACAGCCCAGTTCTATTCAGGATTGGGCCAGTGCACGGAGGGATTTATGACAGTGCTGCCACAACAGGCAGCAGTGTAGGAAGCCTACTCCTGGACTAGGAAAGGTAACGCTAACAGCAAAAGAGGTGAAAAAGGACAGGGTGTGTGTGTGGAAAGAGCAAGTTCCTAGGAGGGGCAGAGAGGAAAGTGCACTGAGGGGGTGAGACTGGCAGCACTTTTGTGCATGCCCATATCCTAGCCTCTTCTGTCTTCCTTTCCGCCACCATTACATGCTTGGGACTTACGGCAGCAAAATAGGGTCCATGGGATCCAAAATGTCCCATGGTGGTGGTGGAGGATTTCCTCAAGGTAACTGAACAATAGTTCACTTACCTTGAAGAGACCTTTCAACTGCCCCCTCCCCATGGGTGCAGCAAAAGCTCCATTGGGGCAGCTGCATCAGTGGGGTGGGATTTAGGTAGAATTGGGCTGCCCTTCTTCCTGAACTTACACAGTCCATTTTAAAAGTCTATAAGGTATTGGTCATCACCACAGCTTGTGCTGACAAATTTAGTAAATGAATTACATGTCTGGTGAACTGTGTGAGCTCAAGTTCTAGCATTATGAGAGGGAGAACAATCCTCACTAACAAGCTTCTCATACCCGTCTCATACCATAACTCCCAATGTAATAGTTATTTACCCCTATAAATACTAGTTGAGACCAGAACTAAAAATCCCTTGTGACATTTCGCAGGAAAAATCTTCAAGATCTGGAACCTAGACTCATACAGTTATCTTGTTCAACTAGACATATCTTAGATAATCACATGGTTTTGCCAATTCCAATACAATATTTTCTAAGTGCACTTAATCAGGGAAATAATTTCAAAAGCCCTACCAACCAGGGAATGTTATGTTGGAAAAGGCCCTCTGCTAATAGCCCTTGAATAATACAACAGCCATCTACCTCACAGCTACGGTGAGGGTGAAGGAGAAAGACTAAAAAGCACGTGGTTCATGCATGCACATACATATGTACACACACACACAATCCACAGGGAAGTCTTCCTGTATAACCCCATGAATGACAAGGGAGATGAGCAACAGCACTAATCTTACTATCTACACTAATGATGCACAAAACTTCACAGGAGAGTGCACCCCAATTCTCTTCTAGGGAAATGCTCCAATAGGCTGCTGAGAAACACCTACCAGAGTTTTCTGTACATTAATATACTCATTGCAGATATTTTCCTACATACCATTTTTTTTTTTGCATAATTGGCTGGTTGATATTTAGAATGGAATCCTGGGAATCTTAGTATTTCTTGTTTTTGTAAAAGTTCCTAGCCCAAATTTCCAGTGTTTAAAGGGGAAGGGAAATTATTTCTTTCTTCCTTAGATCAACAAATGTAGATGATTGAACCACGTCCATACACAGGCCACCAGTCTAGACAAAGGCAACTTGGAAATCTCGACATTCTAAATATGTAATTAGATACCAAGGTCAGTTCCTTTGTAGCTCTCCTACAGAACATAGATTAAAAGTCCTACACAGCTTACTGGCCAGTATGTAAAACAAAGCATTGCAAAGAGGGTATGAAAAGCTGATGTTTTTTACTCTGCACAGCACACAAGGAAAAAAACCACTGTGGTAGCTCCATCATGGCCAGTGGTTTCTTCACCACAGCCTTGCAGGGTTACCTGTAGTAAAGCCAATTAAAGCTTTCTCCCCTCCATCGAAGCCAGTGATCCACCATGCATTAATAGGGCCCATCTTTTTGGCTCGAACACCACCTGAATCAGAAATGCAAATGGGAAGGAGATTCAACACACACCCATGCCTTCCTAGAGAGGCATCAGCAAACATTTCCACTTAAAACAACTGAATACAAGACCCAACTGTTAGCAAGTTTCTCAAATGATGCCACAAGTTAGGCAACTAGCCTGCAACACAGCTCAACACATACTGCCAGGATATTCACAATTCCTGGAACTATAAAGAAGTCTCTCCCAGAATAAGGAGACACTAAAGAAAGTCCACAGGTAATGCCACACTTACCATCCAGGCAAGGGTTATCATCGTATATTGGCTTCACAACACCACTGAAGTAAAGTTCAATATTTCTTTCTACAAGACCAGTATCAAATGGACACAGATGACCTTTCCGATCATAAATACTGTTCAAAGAAGAAGACAGTAGTTGGTATCTTTGATAGCATATGTGCTTGACACTTATTATAGATATTTACCTTCTACAACTTCTGTGTACACAAAGTTAAAATACAGTTGTTCATACTGCACCCCATAAAATGATCAATATGTATACAAATGAAATACCCACACTGCATTCTCCAAGAGATGTAAAGAGCAAAGAAACAAGCGATAGCAAGAAAAGGAAAGCAAAGAAGATTGGGGCCATGAATGGAGGCCATGAAGGAGGAGTAAGAGAGGGTAGGAAGGGTACAGAAAAACATGATTTGCAATACTAGAGCCCACTGCAGATTCTGGCCATGATCCACCCACGCAGCCTTGTACCCATGGGCAAAATCTTCCCATTGGGAAGAATATCTTGCAAATTCTCAATAGCTCATGCGGGCAAAGCTTCTGACTACAACCATTTCTTGAAAGTTTCTTCAATTTTCTTTACAACCTAGACTACTCAAAAACTGCTTTTTTTCTGGTGCAGAAAAAAAATTCTCAAGATGTTGACCTGCAGCCCCAAAGGAAGAACATCATGGCAAGGTGAAGGCCAGCCTTGCCCTAGCCATTGGCCAGAGAAGGAACAGTTGCAGAGAGCGTAGCTTTCCCATTCCCCAGCAGAAAGAACACTCTGCTTCAACTGCCTGTGGTGGTGGGACAGCAGAAGTGGATGTTTGTTCATATCACTACCGTACCACTTCCTGGAAATACCACAGGAATCTGTTTATTGAATTTTTTATACCATTTTTCTAAAAATACAAAGCAGGAACGATGGCATTGCCAGTTAATTCCGGATTGGGAGGCAAGACACAATGCAACAATCAGTGGTAAGAGGCTCAGGGAAGACAGAAGGACTTTTCTGAGCATATGAAAAGTGCACACTGGAGCTCTGCCCATCAAGCCTCCTACTGCTACTTGCCCCATTGAATTGCTGGTCTCACTGCCAGATGGTGGAAATTTGGGGGTCCTGCACACAACACCACCTCAAGTACCACCGTTTGAGACACACAGCACTAAAAGATAGAATAGAGCAGCTTTCTCCTCCAACTTCTTGCAGAGTCCTTGCTTGAAGTCTCCATGGTAACAAGACAACTCTTCAAATGCTGCTTGCCAGATAAATCCCAGATTCCTTGGCGGGGGGGGGGGGGGATCCTACAGTTTGACAGTCTAGGCTAGTAAGTCAACAAGAGGCTCCACCTGAAGTATGTCACTTTATGCTGCGGCAAGTCCTCATAGCTCTCAAAACCATCTTCATTGGCATCGAAAATGGACAACCGTTCATCTGTCAGCATTTCTGGTTCATCAAGCTAGAGAGTAACAACATATTTTGCATTTATTCCAGAGATGTGCCAGCAACACAAGATTCTTAACTTATCAGCAAAAGTTATTTGCTAAGGTGCATTGACTTACTGCATCATCTGGATCTCCCTGGAAGAACTTGAGGTCAGGGTCATCTAGGTACTGCCTGCAATCAGCACACTTGGGAGGTGTTGTCTGAAAAGCAAAGACAGACTAGGGTGGATCAATATGTTTCAAACAATGGACCACATCAGAAATACATCACAAAATAGGAGGCTGTAGGCTAACAAACCTTTGCAAGCAGCTAATATAATCCTACCATTTTCATGGCTATTGTTCATTCCTTGCCATGTTTGCTACATAGTGATTGTGAATTTGTCAGAGGACCTGTTTTTGGAAGATTTGCAGCAGACCTACATGGTCTGGTAGGCAAGCAGGGGAGGATGTTAAGCTGAGCTAGCTCCACCTCTCAACAGGGGCTATGCAGGTATAAGTGCAGAATAGGATGGTGAGACACCCCAAGAGGAGTCTAGACCCATCCTCTGAGACTATGATGCAAAACAGAGGGATGGGCCTCCTCTAAGCCTTGCCAGCATCATTACTGCATGGCATGTGGAAAGTGATACCACAACTGGCTTTCTTACCCTAATGGAGTGATTGTGAAGAGCAAGGACCAAACAAATACTAGTCTGCTGCTTGGAAACAGGGAGAAATGACCTGCAGGAATCCAGAAAGGAACTGCTTCATCCATATATAGTTTCTGAATTCAGACCCACAGTGAGAACCAGGTACTATGTTCTTAGACCTGCTACAAATTATGAGTTTTCATAAAAGTCTGGTCCACCTGAGCTATCGCTTCAAGTATTTATAAAGTTTAGGGAAAAAGCACATCAAAACCCATTTTTCACACCATCTACAGGCTTCCACAGTATAAGAGAGTTTTTACTCCAGAAGCTTCCAAAAATTAGTTTTAGGTGAGCTTCATGTGAAATGGAGTTCCACAGAAATAGCAACAGCCCCTAGCAAGTCCTACTCTAAGACAAATGGTGGGTGTGCTCAAGCAAGGCCCCCAGGAGTATGCTTCTGCAATCTTTTTGAGCTGTGATATGCAGTCATGAAAGCAGAAACTTTTTTTAATAAAAAAATTATCATGATTCTACCAAGCATATGAGGAACACTTTTTCTGGAACAGTTGATATAACAACCAGTCAGAAAAAAGGTACCAGAAGTACCCATTGCTTTAACCAGTTCTAGGGCGTAATCCTGGCCTGGAATTAGACCAGCAAAGTTTGGCTGGCACAAGAGCCACCATAAAGCGCATTTGGACCACTCCTGGGAGTCAGGAGAATGGTGCATGTTTGTGTGCTGGCCTCTGACTCCAAGAGTGGTCCAGACATACTTTATGGTGTCCCTTGTGCTAGCCAAACTTTGCTGGCCTAACTGTGCCACCCTATCTCCAGGTTAGGAGTGTGCCCTCAAAAACATACAAAAAGCAACTTACTTTAACAGGTGGTACAATTTTAACCTGAGTAGTTTCTTCTTTGATCTCAGACCTGTGGGTGGGAGGTGGTGAGAGAAAAACACAGTGACTTAAAAGGACAATACAAGCTGTTGCAAGATTAATGCCAAATCAGTCCTGAATACTTTTAAAGCTAGATATCAGAGTTTGAATGTTTGACACACACATGCTTCTGAGTACAAAAGATTTCAGATTCAAGAAGCCAAGCGCTCCAAGGAGCCAGATTTCTGGCCATTTGAAGTTCTGTACTCTCCTTATGACCATTGAGAAGATGAGACAGAAGCTAATTACTCTGAAATCCTCTTGAGCCATTTTATGCCTTGGTTTAAGTGACAAGAATAAGATGTGGGCAAAGCATCAGTCAATGCTAGACCCCTAGATTCTTACTGGTAAGCTTTTGATCAGGGCAAATAAAGCAAGATGCCATAGAGGCAACTTCCTTCTTTGGCCTGGTTCAGATACAATGCTTCCAGAGTCTTACCATGCTGCATTTATAGCACCACTGTAGCACCTGAGAAATATGGAAAGGCTAAAGTACAGACATTCCCTACTTTCCACTGTTTTGGAGCCTCCTCAAATTGTCAAGGCATCTGCATATAAATACCTGGAACTAAGTTTCCATTAGTCACTCTGCTTAACCCCACTCCTTTAAGAGGATATCACTAGACTATATCAGAGTCACATGCAAAGAAATTCTTTAAATGCTTAAAAACTCTTAAGGTATCTTTCTAATTTTTATAATTTCAGAGGGAAAGAATAAAGTGCTGCTGCAGCCACATAAGAACAATTATTAGGATTTATATTCCATCTTTCCCCAATATATTGTAATTCCTCCATTGTTTCCTATGAGCAGCTTTCTCTTACCACTCCTACAGAATGCGGCCAATGAAGATATTTGCAAACAAGAACTGTCCCCTCATCCTCTGGGTAAGTTGAATTAGATATGAAAAATAGGTGCATGGCAGTCGTTTTCTGTGGCTGCTACACATGTGTTGTTAATGTTTAATGCTGGCCTTCAGCATGCACCAAATGACTAGAAATGAGACTCCTCTAAACAAGTTTGTTTTGTGCAATGCTACAGATGGTTGCATTTTCCTAGCAAACAGCCAGACTGCTTTGGGTAAAGAAGACCAGATCTGAAGTGCCTAGCCATCTGCACTTACCCTTCTTTGGTTTCAGTTTTGATTCTTTTCTCATCTTGTTCCTTAAGAGAAGAAAGACAGACAGTGCTGAGAAGGAGCATTTCTCCCATTTTTTCAAACTGTAGTAATATAAATGCAAAGCATGCGTATCCTGGAGCAAGGCAGTCTCCCACACCTTGCTCACCCAAGGGAAAACTGCTGAATTTAAATGTCAGTTTGCAAAATAGATCTCTCAGAAGGATTCAAAATGTTTTAAATATATTTCAGAAAAAAAGTAAAATTGTTGCATGGCATTTGTTCTTTACCATGGCATCACATAAATACCTTTTCTCCAGACTCCTCCTCCTCTTCCTCATTTTCTACACTAATTTCGTGCTTTACGTCTCCATTGATCTCTTCGGATTTGCGTTTATTGGATCTGTGGTAATCAACACAAAATTGATGAAGTTATTTCAACAAAATGTTCAATGCACCGATTGTGCAGTTGGGAGGTCAGTAAGAAGAAACCAAAAAATAAGTGGCTTTTAATTTTACAGTGCATGCTCAGACGAAACAACCTTGGCCCACTTAGCCATAAGAAACCAGCCATGGTGGTTTGGAAGTTCAGTGTCATCCCTGAGCATCTGGAGACAGTGTTCGCAACAGTCGCAACACTGTGCAGGGAAGGAAGGGGTCTGTGGAAATCATGGCACTGAAGGCCAGGTTTTTACAGCAGACAAGATGCCAGCAAAGGTTGCCCCCAAAGCTCCTGGCAAAAAGCTAGGTCAGAGGTGGGAACTACCCACTCAGCAGCTTAGGTCTGCCTCTTAAAGAGGCAGACATTAAAGAACTGGATTTTTATTGTATTTTTTAATCCTGTCCTTCACGGCGGAATACATCATCCATTCATCCCTATCTTTTATTCCAATAAATTATGTGAGATACGTCAGACCAACAATGATCGATTCAAGGTCACCAGGAAAAGCTAAATACATTTTGCACACCTAATTACATTTGGAACTCCTGTGAGAAAAGTAACTGGGCAGGGATGCAACTGGGGTAGAAAAATGATCAAGCATTTCCTCCATTGCTTCTCTGCTAAATATTTCTCTCTATTTATCGTGGGGAGAAGGAGGAGTGAGCCACTTATATGGGGCATGAGGACTATCACATAAGATTTACAAGGAAGATGTTGCTGGTTCTGTGACTGAACCCAGATTTTTCCACTGCACTTCCAAAACTTTGCCTAATATAGCACACCAGCTTTCTTGATTTTATAATAATCAAGGACTTATGTTCAGCCATAATTGCTGGGTAGACCCTAAAACCCAGAGTTCTAAACCAGCACTTACAGGTACAAAAAAGAATCAGACCAGCTCCCAGAACTACTGCAAATTAAAGCTCACCTGTTGCCTGCTATAGTTCCTTGCCCCAGAAGAGCCTGCTGCTGCTCCTGCACTGCCTGCCCAGACCACAGCACAAGGTGCCATAATGTCACTGGCGGCCAGGCAAAGAGAAGACAATACAACAGCAGACGAGTGAGCGAAATTTTAAGAAGAGACAAAAACCTATACGAGTAACACCAAATCACATACAGGATACTCACCCTTTGGAAAACAAATCCACAATGGTAGGCTGCTTGCCAGAACTTCGAGTGACCCTTGAACTGCTTGGGGTTTCTGCAAATGAATGAAAAAGAAAAATAGTTGCAATTAACATATATACAATGTTGCTAATGCTTTTGAAATGATGAAAGCAAATTTCCCACATCCCACTCCTCAGGGCTTTGACACAGTCTGACAGTTACAGTATCTTCTAATGTTAACTGCACACTCTTCCTCCACAAACTAGGATGAAGAACAACCTTTGCATACACACACAGAACTTCCTTTGCATACACACTCAGAGAACTTGCTATCTCTGCTGAGTCACAGCCATACTACTTATGTTGCTTTAGCCTCGCGGAGGTAAGGTTAAATATGTTGGCTTCCCAGAGACACAAGGAAGTGAGAAGCTCCCCTAGGGGTGTACTTGCATGGGGATACACACGTCTAACTCTTCACTGGAGGCTCAGTAATTCATTTTCAGTTGACCTGATCATCATACTTCTACCTGGCCATAATAAAGGATTTGTTTGGGACCAGAACAAGTATTAAAAACCAACAACAGCACAGAGACCTCCTGCGCTGAAGCAGCATGGGAAGATCGGGGGGTGCTAAATTCCAGGTAAATCAAAAATCACCTGGGTTGCTGAGAAGGGCAAGCAGTTGGTTTTTACCCCATCTTTATTTTTCTTAGTCTGTCAGAGCCAGCAGCCACTGAGGGTTCCCAGTTCAAAGGCTAGGATTTGCATGGAAGTTTGGGCCCCAGCATCTCTCTGTTAAGCACTACTTGTGAGAAAGACAGGGAGGAGAGACATCAGAATGCTCTGATCAGCAATCTTCCTTCTAAGGGGCTTGCACCAGTGCACAGGGCCCCTTCTTCTGGTGCATGGTGCCACAAAAACATCCTCTGATGCTTGGTGATAGTATCACCATAATCACTAAACTATCAGGTTACTGAGCTCCAGGCTACACGGAACTTGGAACCGCACAACTTACAGGGAATCCTGCCAAGACAGGATCATTCCTCTCACTGGCAGCATTCAGATCTCCATTTCTCCCGTCTTTCAAGCTATCTGAAGTAATGCAAACGTTTCTCCACCCCTAACCAAGATCAATGTCTTCATACGCAAACATAGTTCAAACTTTTCCTAAGTAATATTTTTCTGTGGCTGAAGAAACACAAGAAACATTTTCATGCTAGTATTGGTTCTGATCTTATGCTGGTTATCTACCAGCATAAGGAAGATTTGATTCTTGTGCAACTTTAGTGAACCAATGCACATGAACTCTAGAGATCAAAGCTGTCTAGTTTCAGAACATGGATTCCCAAAGTGTTATTCTTTTTTAATAATACATGGTCTTTTCTGCACATAAGTGCAAACCTGCAACATTTGGCTAATAAACTAGTTGAGGTTTACCCAGCCTAACAAATAATTCTAAAGGAGTTACTATTCTGCAATACTGGGTGTGTTTTTTCCTTGCACAACTATATTCTCTCTCACTGGGATCTAAATTAATCAACTTCTCAAGCACTTCCCTGCTTGGAGGCAATGTGGCTCGACACCAAGCTCTGCACAGCTCAGAGCTCTGCATTTCCAGAGTCCAGCAATGACATCATCGCCAAGCATCTGAAGAAACTGCTGGCACCACCAAAGAACACACAAGTCACACTACTGTGCTGTCAGTCATGCACAAGAGCCTTCTTAAATAGCCCCCAAATTGCTTCTTACTTCGGTTCTCATTGTTAGACTTGCTCTTCCTTCCCCTGCGGGCTTTTGACAGAGATGGCGATGCCAAGGCTGTCATCGTGGAGGAAGATGTGCCTGCCTCCTCAATCTCCATGGTGCTGTCCTCTTCCCCCTTATGACCTGGTGTCTCTGACTCTTCATCACTGCCACAGATGCCGTTTTCAGTACAGCCATTGGGCTTCTCATCAAGCTCCAGAGTCTCTCCATTCTCTGGGGAGAGTTCTTTATGTAGCAGGGCTTTGACCTTACTCAGGTACCGTTCCTGCAGCAGGAAAAGATCAAGAGGATGACATTTACTTCGGACATGTCTACACAGCAGGTGGAAGTTATAGAGTTTTGTGTTCAAATTTTGGTCACTGAATGTTTAAATCCAGCCTTTGGTTCCCTAAGATACCAATATGAAGTCATCCCAGGATCACCAATAAATCCATCTAGCTGATTATGTATTCCTGAGCTTGGCAGTTCTCCAATTACAGTTCCCACCTCATATCTATGGGTGCCTTGGGTGCCCTAATATGGGGTAGAAAGGCAGGGTATAAATTCATTAAATAAATATGTTCTAGGGCCCCCGCTCCATGAATATGGGAACCGGGGATAAGAGAGAACCCTATCTCCATGCCCCCCCCCCTGAAACATTACCTTTGTTTTTCTGTGGTGATAACCTAGCAAACAGAATGGTATAAGCAGGCAGGCCCTTGTACCCTAGAACATGAATAGGGAGCCTGAACATTCCGTCTGCATCCCTCCAGTGTTCAGGCTGCCTGCCTGTCTTTCTATAAAAAATTTGCTTGCTGATAGCATTCTGTTAAAAGGAAGAGACATGATCAGTGGTGTCATCTACTCTCTCGCAAGCCGGAACGCTGGGCGGGACTTGAGTGATTGACAGCCCGTCGACTCACTTCCAGTTTCTTCGCGCGCCCTGTGCGGCTTTCCCTCGCCTCGGAGGGGGCGCCTGCTCGCCCAGGCACCCGGCGCGCCCCCCACCCATCCCCCCTGGCGAGCAGGCGCTCCCTCCGAGGCGAGGGAAAGCCGCGCGGGGCGCGCGAAGAAACCAGAAGTGAGTCGACGGGCTGTCAATCACTCAAGTCCCGCCCAGCGTTC
>JAJKFI010000128.1:448319-518782 GCA_029204185.1 Lerista edwardsae | reverse complement strand
AAGTCTAAGTTGTATCTCTGAAACTAGACATCAGGCAAAACTGATGTCATTTTTTGAATCACACCTTAAATATATCCAGAATAGACAGCAAAATGTCCTATGTAATTACTCACCTCAGAAAGCTCTTCTTTGCCAAACTTGGTCTCCAAATCTTTCAGCTGATTCTGAACATTTGCCTGTAAGTAGCCACGCATCAGACTCAACTGTTCTTTAATACACTCCTGAAGACAGAGACAGGGCATTACAACTGGCAACCTAGATCTGTAGAAATTGTTCAGGATGGGGAGGCAAAGGATGGCTGCAGAAAGGTGCCAACATGATTCTATACAATAAGAAAAATAAAAAAGATGCACTCACGCTTTTGCTGAGATCATTCTCATCACTCTCCAGATCTTTAAGCCTGCATAAAACCAGCACAAACGTTAAGACCTTTCTTCATTATGAAATAGCCCTTGTTCCTTTTTGTTTCCTTTGTGCTTCTTTCCTCTTGTTTCAAGAGGGACAGGGCAGGAAACCTTTTGCCTCCTAAATGATAACAGGAGAAAGTAGCGACAACGAATCTCAAGCTTCCATATTCCCGCTGCCACTGCTCCTATGATTACTACCTCCCTCTCAGCACAGAAGAAACAAATGAAGGAGGGGAGTACATTACTGTAACTCAGGACCATCCACTCAATCAAGGAGACCCTGCATTAAAATAAAAGTGCAGTTTCCCCATTTTAGTGAACACTGTGCCCCATAGTAGGCAAGGAAGAGAGCCCAATTACACACACATGTACCAACAAGCTCCAGAGAAGAGGTCAGAGACTCTGTTCAAGCTACTACTCATTACCTGCCATACACACAAGTGTGCACACACGAAAGAACACAACTGAATAGTCGTCAGCAGTCCTACAGGAAACTTGAGTAATTCCTTAACTCCACTGAGGCAAAATGTTTCCTTTTGGATGCTTACCAAGGAACCACCCCCTCAACCAAATACAAAGAGCCACTTACAAAAAAAAAAAGCGAGTTCTTTTCCACTATTCCAGGATGCAGGCCAAGGCAAAAGGGCGCCATTTACTGGCAATTCGTACATTTCTTTCTTGTTCTTTTGCAACATTTCATGATTCCAAGACAGCTCCACCACATGCAGACATCTGTGGTTTTTTTAAATCTAGCTTTTTCATTTACCCTCCAATCAAGGGGGCATCCTCCACTCTGTCATCTACCAGTGTCCTTGGGATGCTACTTTACATCCCGGTTTTATGACATAAGCAGCTACAGGGCAATAGTTTCTTTGAAACAAGAACTGGGCAAGAGGCACTTTTCCAAGTGGTGTTACTCTTATATTTAGTAGGAGGAGAGTAATTGTCAAAATTCACCCCTGTGCAGTGTCTTTGCTAGTGGTGTTCTGCATTTTTTTAGATTGGGAGCCCTTTTGGGACAGGGAGCCCTTTATTGTTATTTGCCTGTAAACTGCTTTGTGAACTTTGTGTTGAAAAGTGGTATATAAATACTGTTGATTGATTGTTGGCCTGCTGGCTCCCGTCAATCGTCTGCTCTCTTTGCACAAAAATCTCTTTGCAAGCTCCAGTGGGAACCTGCAGAGCTAGAATTCATTTTCAAGTTTGACACAATCTGACTTGGGCTCAACACAAACTCGCAAGCTCCCCAAAGAAAGCCTAGTCCCTTTTAGCATGTCTACTCAACATGCTTTGCCAGATCATGGATGGTTGGAATGATTCATACCAACTCCTATTGCATGATGCATCTAACTCTCTGGACTAGATCTCATTT
Source organism: Lerista edwardsae (assembly GCA_029204185.1). Classification (NCBI taxonomy): domain Eukaryota; kingdom Metazoa; phylum Chordata; class Lepidosauria; order Squamata; family Scincidae; genus Lerista; species Lerista edwardsae. Next base: position 517,003 of record JAJKFI010000128.1, on the reverse strand, counting down.
GCATCTGTATGCTGCTGTATTTCTTGGCCTTTGGGTCTCACTTTGTAGAATAACTTTTCCCCAGCCCTGTCCTCTGTATTCAAGACACACACCCGTACTCACTGAAGGAACCACCCAATCAGACAGGCTGGACTCTAGTGCACAAAACACTTATGCTATAGTGAATGTTAGTCTTTAAAGTGTGACAGAACATTGCCATTTTTTCTGCATCAGGTTAATACCCCTCTGCAATTCGCTTTTTAAATTTGCACAACTCGGATCACTGTACCTAAAAATGCCACAAAGTCATTTTTGATACTTCTGACTACTCATCTCCTTCAGAGTTTAAAGAGAGGACAGGCTAAAGGGCAATCACCATTCATATTCGTATAGAAGAAGAAAGCACAAGCAGCTTAAGGGACAGCCTCTGGGTCAAATTCAGCCCCACCCCTCCCCTCCATTACCAAAGTGAAGCAGAAATGATGTGGATTAAGTGGCACCTATGGCAACAGAATTTATAAGCAAGGGACTCTCCCCCTAAAGTAACTGAAGGCATTTTAAGTTGCCCCTCCACAGATTTCTCTGACCCACCATCCCTTATTCCATTCTCAAAGCAGCCTTCCAAGAAAATCAGTCCCTGTTGGTCCAGCTCATTACGTCATTTCACAAATGTCAATATCCCATACTATTCCTAGTTTACTGCTCTGTCACTTTTAAGTGATCTCATACATCTTTGTTTGATCTCTTTCTATTCATTCCCTTTCTCCCCTCCCATTGCAATACATATTTTAAAGTGGAAGGTAGCCTACTCGGCCCCTGGCTTTTCATGTAAGCCAGGTAAGGGGCTTAGTTTTATTCACTAAATGTTTATCCCACTTTTCTTCCCATAAGGGGACCTAAAGTAGCTTTTAGGTACCTTCTTGGTTAAGCATGTCTGCTTATGACAAACTCACAAAGCAAAACAGCTAAACAAAGCTCCTCTCTTAAAAGAGAAGCTAGCACTTTGGCCAAATTAGTTCAGAGTTTTTCCTTTGGCAGGGTTTTCTGCAGTGGAGTGACAGATTGGCTCCCCACTCCAGTCACTCCCCCCCCCCCATGGGGCAAACAGAGACTTCAAATGGGTAAGAGAAGGTTTGGAGGAAGCTGCAGGTGCCTGGCTCTCCTGTCGCAATCCCAGACCCGCCAAAAATACGTGCAAGACAAGGCAGAGATAGAAGTGACAGACAACGGAAGAGATTCTGTTTGAGGAGCTCAGTGCTCAGCTGGAGGCTGAGGCTATTATTATTCCATTGCTCCCGCTCCCAAAATACGATGGGTCTGGCAATCTAAGTTAACGAAATAGGCAACGAGACAAGTAGTCTGGAAAATCCGCGGACTGAAGTTCAGACCAGCGACCCGGGCTTAGTTTGGCAAGGACACCGAGATCTGCCAGGCTGGCGACTGCAAGCAGATGCTGCCTCCGCTGCTCTCAGAGACGCAAACAGGCGCATCCCACGTGGCTTAAAGCAGCAGCAGCGGTGGCGGGCCTCGCCACCGCTCCCAGCAGGAACGGCGGGAAAGGCGCGCGCTGGAGACTGCCAGCTGCAAGGCCCGCAGACGGGAAGTTACTGACAGCGGGTGGCGTTTCTGGTGGAGCGGGGTGGATGGGTGGTTTTTTTTTTTAACACACAAAGGCGGCCTGCACTTCTGGCCTCTGCACAAGTGCAGACAAGCGGGTTCATGGCTAACAAGCACACCTTTCCGGACTCCATTTTGCAAATCGGGCCTGAAGGGCCACCTATTGCGGGGCTTGGAAATAGGGAGACAGGCTGAGCTTCAAAGCAACAAGGAAGAGAGCCATGATCGCGCGGTTCCGAATCTATTTTCCTTCCGGGGAAAGTTAGGAAAACAGACTACAGAAATAACTAGGAGTCCATTCCAGAGAGGAGACCAGAACCCCAAAAGTGGAGCCAAAGGGCGTGCAGTAAGGCTCACTGGTGCGCCTTTCAGCATACTGTGAGAACGACACTTGGGGGAAAACGAACCACTCCGGGAGAGGAGAGGTGGGAAGGAGCAATCCTGGCAGAAAGTCACAGACCGCCACCCGCCACCACGCTTCAGCGGCAGAGCACGGCTGCCGGTTGCCGGAGAAAGCGAGCAAGCAACACCACCGGGACAAAAGCAATTCCCTTGGAAGGGACAGGCGGGAGCCGAGAGCTTGAATTGGGTGGGACGATGGGCAGGACAGGCTGGCTCGGGATGGGAAACGAGCCCCCCCCCCAAAAAGAAAACTGCCTCTCCGAGGGGCAGGGCGGGCTCTCTCTAACGGCAGCGCGCTCTTGGAGGCGCCAGGAAGCGGCGAGCCAGCCCGCCCTTCAAGCCGGTGAACCCGACCCGTGATGCCCCGCCCCTTTTTTATGCCGAAATCAAGGCGTGCGGAGCGGCGCTTCCTGAACACCCAGTTCGTACGCCTGCGAATCCCAGCCATATAAACACACAGACAGTTCCCGCCACGCCATGCGTTCAACTGGGTAAGTCACTCCTTGGTCACTTCCTGTCCCAAATAGCAAGCCGTGGGAGAGGAAAGGGGCGCCCAGGACTAAAAGAGCGAGGCCTTGGAGATTCTATTTTCGCTTCTCGGTAAACTCTTCCTCTTCCCCCAGACAAACTGTATGCACAAGAGGAAAGACATTATATTGCAGCTCCTCTTCCTCTGAAATTTTGAATGCAGAGTTGCTGTCATCTCACCCCCAACTCCCTACCCGCCTCCATTTCTGGACGGAAAAGTTATGGGGGACGGGGGGACGGGACAACACCAGCCGTGTTCCAAAAACGGAAGCCACGAGAATCAAACTTGACACCTCAATTATTTGGGGCGATCGATCAACACACACACACACACACACCTGGCTTTACTGCATAACAACCATTCCAGGAGTGAACAGCACAGAGGTGAAAGCACAGGCAAGGAGAACCTCCGGTAGTGAACTTCCCCTTCTTCAAGGAAAGAACATTCCTCTTTGTGGGGAAAATGAAGCGCCCTGCAGTGCTGAGAGCGTCAACATTGCGGGGGGCGGGCGGGTTAGGGCTCACCAGAGAGTACGGAGCACACACACACACACCACTTTCCCAAGGAGCCTGCAGAGCTAGAAACGCTGGTCGAGTTGCAGTGGCACCCCACTCCCCTTAGGGTTTCCTTCTCCCCCCACCTTGGGGCTCCTGTCTTCCACCGCTGTTTTTGGGACGCTTCTGGTGGTACGAAGGGGGAGGGGCTCAGCATCTTCTGCGGGGAGGAAGCAAACCTTGAACTGTTGATTTGGAGGCAGGAGGTGGAGGAAGAAAACTCATAATCAACTGAAAAGATGGGAAGGGAGGAGGAGGTGAAAGGGCAACCTTTCCTACACAGAAAAAGCAAAGGGGGGCAGTGTATGTGTGCGTGCACGGACGGGGGGGGGCAATCAAGAGGTGCATAAAGGTGCCACAAAGTAGGGGAGAAGGAAATGACCCCCTCCCCACGAAGGAGGGGTGCAGAAAGCAGCTCCGGCTACCAGTCCCCTCCCCCTCCCAGACGGGAAAATGTGGGGGAGGTCAGGGCTGCCCCCAGGAGAAAAGGGGGGGATCAGCACCGCTCCCTCTTCAGGGGAAGGGGGACTAGCTCCACTGCTTCTTCCCCACCCCACACGGTGAGGTTCCCACTCACCACCTCCGCAGCTCCTCTGGGGTCAACGAGGCGGCGCGGGCTGGCATCGGGACCGGCAAGACAGAAAGCAAAGAGGGAGGGAGGTGGCGGGAGCCGATTTCGCGCGCACCGGGGAAGGGGGGAGGAGAAGGGAGGGGGCGGAGCGGGCATCGGGACGGACCATTGGGGCAGCTAAGGAAGGGGGGGAAAGGAAAGGAAAGGGCGGGACTTAGCAGTCGCCATTCATGAAGAGGGAGAAACCAAACAGCTGAACGGGAATTTAAGGAAGTGCGGAAGGGGGCGGGCCTTAAGGCGGAGCTATTCGAATCGCACCATTGTTTTATGTTGTGATCGGTGAGCTGAGGAGGCAGGCTGGGTGGCAGGCAAGAAAGCTGCAGGAGCAGCAGCAGCAAGCAGCAGCAGCAGTAGTAGTATCTGAACGCAGCCCTGGGGATCCTGACCTCACAGTTCTTATAACTGCGAGGCCTTGTTCTGTCCTTGTCCAGCATTATTGCTTCCAGTTTATGGCCTGCCAGATGCCTCCGGAAGCTCAAGCAAGCAGGGCATAAGAACAGCCTTGCTAGCCCATCCAGTGCAGCTTCCTGTATCTCACACTGGCCCACCAGATGCCTTAGAGAGCACACAAGACAACAAGATGCCTGCACTCCCTTGCATCTGGCATTCAGAGATAGACTATCTGTAAAACCCGAAGGTTGCATATACAGTCTTGAGTTCAGTGATGAACTTTTCGTGCATAAATTTGACCAATCCCTGCTTAAAGACATCTAGATCAGGTGTCAACACTGTATTCTGTGGCAAGTAGTTCAACAGATTAATTTCTAGGTAAAGAAATATTTTCTTTTATCTGCTCCAACTCTCTCACCAGTCAATTTTAGGGGACACCCCCAGTGGTGTCATTCAAATGATTTAGGAACAGGAACTCACTTTTGATTGGCACTTGTCGGGAACCCGGAACCAGCCACAGAGCCCGTTAGGATCTGGAACGCCCATTCTGGTCCGTTCCCCCTGAATCTGGTGTTGTTCAAGAGAGAATAGAATTTTCCTCTATCCACCTTATCCATCCCATGTGTAATTTTATATGTCTCAGGGCGCAATCCTAACCTGGAGTTAGGCTGGCACAGTTAAGCCAGCATGGTTTGGCCGGCACAAGGGCCACCGTAAATCATGTTTGGACCACTCAGGGAGGATGGCGCACGTCTGTGTGCTGGTCCCTCTGACTCTGAGAGTGGTCCAAACATACTTTACTGTATCCCTTGTGCCAGCCAAACTTTGCTGGCCTAACTTGTGCCAGCCTAACTACAGGTTAGGAGTGCGCTCGCAATCATGTCCCCCCAGGTCCCTTTTTTTTCTAGGCTGAAGAGCTCCAATTGCTATAGTTTTTCCTTGTATGGGAAGTGACGCAGCCCAAAAGTGATTTCGGTTGCTCTCCTCTGCACCTTTTCCATATTCTTTTTGAGATGTGGCAACCAGGGTTGGATACAAGACTCCAGATGCTGCCTTACCATCGATTTGTATCTTTCAGAAGTGTCTGGGAGGCCTTCTGAATAATTGGAAGCTGCGGGGAGTTCTCCCTGTACCTCAGAAGCCCTCCCAGAGGATTCTGAAAGGCAATTTGGTATCTGGGGAAGGTCCTGGAACAGACCCCCCCCCCCCAGGAGGGCAGTGGATACCAAGGGCCCATTATATGTGATGTTAAAGCATCTTTTGAAGATGTTAAAGCATCTTCTGGGCTATGCTAATTAAGGCTGCAATCCTATGCACTCTTTTCTGGGAATAAGCCCCATTAAACATAATAGGACTTCATTCTGAGTAGACATGCAAACTGAATTGAGGAAAAAAGCAATGGAAGCTTGACTATAGCCTGGCTATAGAAGCCTGAGTAGGTGGACCCAGACCTTTACAGTGCTTTCAAATAGCTATGGAATGGGAATGGAATGGGAATGGGAGAGCATAATGGCTATTATGCTACTGATGAGCCAGTTTGGGAACAGGATGCCAAACTAGATAGGCATTTGGCCTGATCAGGTCAGTTTCTTCTTATGTGAGGCTAGATGAATGTAATAAAAAAATAGAAGTGCAATAAGACTAGATATTCATCATCAGTAATAGGTGATTGGATTATTTACTAGCAGTTACTAGTAGCACAAACAGAAGTAAGTCTCATGGGCAGCCCAATCCTAACCTGTGCTGGAATAGCCAGGCTGCATCCTAAGCATGTTAGGAGGTAGAAGAGCCTCATCGTGGGGCAAAGGGATATTTTTCCTTTGCCCTGGGGTAAGCCCCAGCCAGCCCTAGGGGGCTGCTCACATCTGTGCCAGCAAAATATCAGGCACAAGTCCATGTGGTCAGGAGCAGCCCAAATCGGAGCTGCCCAGCCCGGGGACAGGAATTTGAATACGGCCCATGGTGCTACCCCATCATACCTCTGGCATGCCCTTGGCATGGACATGTGCCGGCAGAGCAACGCTGGCGCTTGTCCAGCGCAGCTGACGGGCACAACAGCTCCCATGCACCAGTGCTGCTGCTTGCTCCGGCCCAGTGACCGATTCCATGGTGCAGACATGCCTTACAGCATGTTTGCTACAGCACTGCACTGGTGCAGGAGTGTTGCAAGAGCCGGCACAAGAGCCAGGTTTGGATTGCACCAGTGATGTCATTCAGGGGGAACAGACCAGAATGGGCGTTCCGGAACCTAACGGGCTCCGTGGCTGGTTCCGGGTTCCCAACAAGTGCCAATCAAAAGTGAGTTCCTGTTCCTAAATCATTTGAATGACACCACTGGATTGCACCCTGAGTTGAGTGAGACTTACTCCCAAATAAGTGCATATAGGATTGTATTCTTAAATGATGTAGTGAGAGAAGAAACTCTTATCTTTGTTCTTACCAGAATGAATAGAATCAAATGTTCCAACAAATTCTAGTTCACCAGTTTCCCACTGGAGTCTCCCTTTGAAGTTTTAAAACATTTTGTAAAATGGTGACTTTCAGGTTAGCACAACAGTGAACTAGAATTTGTTAGGAGGTTTGATTTTATAATCCGATGGATTGTTGGCCATGAAAATTCATGCTGTAATAAATGTGTTTGTCTTTAAGGTGCTAACTAGAGTCTTCTTTTCCTGCAACAGATTAGGGGCCCAATCCTATGCAACTTTCCAGCACTAACCCAGCTTCAGTGCAGCACCAAGGAAAGAGAACAGTGTTCCCTTACTTTGAGGAGGCCTCCATGACAGTCCCCCCTCCCACTGTAGGATGCATCTCCGTTTGGCATCTTTGCCTCAACCTTGGAAAATCGGATAGGATTTGGTCCTAGAGCTGCAATTCTATACACTTCCTGGAAATAAGTTATGTTGAACACAATTAGACTTACATTTTGAGGGCGTAGGCTGGTGCTGTAACATGGCTACTCCTCTGGAAGTAATTAAAGACAAATGAATTATGAGTAGTGTTTGTGGGTCAGACCCCACTCTGTCAGATGGATACAGAATTATACTTTATTGACAAATATAAACTTCAATGCAACCTACGGCTGGAAAAAAGTGTGTCCCTTAACTATTACGCAGATCATAAATGAAAACAATTTCCAGTTTAAAGACCTAATCAGGGTGGATGTGGTCCATTCCTAGAATTGGCAAGGGCAGCTCATAAACCCACTGTGAGGCTGCAATCCTATAAATACGTTTCTGGGAGTAAACCACATTAAACACAATGGGACAGATGGCTGAGCAGACTTGCATGAGCTCGTGCTCTAACTGTATCTTGTACTCTTTAGATCATTAGTTCCCAGCCTTCACACAAAGGTTGGGACCACTATAAGTGGGTGGAGAGTGATGGTGGCACCTTGGGGGTCATGCTGCTGCCAGGAAAAAAGGGATTCTTAAAACATACCCGGGGTTGCTATGGCACTCTGTAGGGTACAGGGATCCCGCAGCCCAGTGGCAGTCCTGCCACTGTCGAGGGGGGGGGGAAATAACCCAGGCGCTGGCACTGCTGGGCCCTTGAAGGGTGGCAGTGCCGCCTCCAAACCTGCCTTTATGCCCTCTGGGGAACAGGAACAAATCAGTAAATGCTGTCCAAATGCGTTACAATGCTTTCGGATAGCAGGGGAGTGTCGTGCGTGACTTTGTGATGCTCACGTAGGGGGCAGCAGCAGTCTGGGGGACAGCTGTCCGCAGACCTGGCCCTGGGGCAGCTATGGGGCCAGGCATGCGACTGCCGCAGTTCCCTCTGTTGACCTCCCTGCGCTTCACAATGTCTCCCTAATGTGATTGCGACCCATTTCCGGTTTCATGTCTGTTTCCCCAGTGGCAGTGCAATTCCTGAGGTGCTGTCACTGCCGTCCAGATGCCATCACAGATTGCCACTGTAGTGACTGGTTCCTGCTGCCCTGGGAAGGAGAGTCACAACCCCCAGGTTGGGAACTGTTGCTTTAGACTGGATCTTGCTTTTATTTGTCTTGTCCATAATAGTAACAGGTCCAAGTGTTTGGCCTTCTGCCCTCATTTGTTAAAAACCACCCGCAACTCTTACTTTGTACTAATTGTTATTGGGTAAAGGCCTGTGCATAGAGGTGATCCAGTTGAGACTGTTCACTTGAAATTTCTAAAAGCTTTTGACAAAGTCCCATTCCGAAGATTCTTGAATAAATTTAGAAGACCTAAAATAAGAGAAAAGGACCTTATGGATTGGCAGCTGGTTAAAGGAATCCAAGAAAAGAAATAAGTGGGCACTGTGCACAGTGGAGGGAAATGAGAAGTGAGCCTCTCAAAGACCTGTATTAGGGCAAGCACTTATCAGGGCAAGCTCATAGATGAGCTGGAGTTAAACATCAAGGTGGCCTTGTTTGCAGATAGTGTACAACCATTCAGCATGGTAAAAATCACTGTGAAATACCCCAAAAGAACTTCTCCAAACTGGGTGAATGGGCAACCAAATGGCAAACCTGGTTCAGGATCCATAAGTATAAAGTTTTACAACAAGTTCAAGCTTTATGACAGGGCTGGAAGGAGACAAACCCCAAAACAATAAGATACTAATGATTTTCTACCTATACAATTCCTTATCTGATCTAAACTAGATGATAGAACTGTTGTCCCTATGGATAGAACTGTTAACCCTATGGATAACCTCGAGAAGTCCCCTGGCTGAGGGCTCCCGCTCGCCGTGCAACTTGGAGAGAAAAACCTCATGGAAAATTCCTAGCTGAAAGAAAGCTAAAACGAAGTCAAACCCCAAAAGATGACAGAGACCAGCGCTGGATTTGATGGGAAAAGGTTCAAAAAATATTTAATATTAAAGAGGCACAAGAGCAATACGCTCCGCAGCAAAATACGGACTTGTGCAAGGAACTTACATTTGGCATGGCATTTTATAGGTTTTTAACAATGTAATTTGTTGATATTAAACAAAGGCACAATTTCGCGTTGCAAAAAGTCTATTGGAAGACAGGAACAGAAATGCAAAAAGGGCAAACACTTAATTTCATCAAGGAATACGGATACAATGGGTAAACCATCACCGAGACACAAAAGGGGGCATATATTTCATTTATGCACAAAAGGTGAATCTGGAACTAGAGACAATCAGTGGGAAATAGGAGTCATTGGGGTATAACAATTACACCAGGGAGGGAAAAGGTTTGCATATCGGGTGGAGGGGACAAGACATTTAGACAAGAATAACTATGTCCAAATTCAGCCTTGAGTGTTTGACACATTTAATGGGCAGCCAGAGCCAAGGTGATTGTTTCTAGGTGTCACTCCAGGGCTGCAACCATTCCCGGGGTGTCTGGCCCTTGAATGGCACAATGGGCACAGTGATGCATCTCCTGATTTATTCACCCGCTTCCCCAGGGCACTCTGCAATATGCAGGGCAGCAGATCTGGGTGTGAATGGCAAAGACAGAGCAGGAGTTTTGATAACACCCATGAACAGAGACAATGGGCAAGAAGGCAAAGGTTGAAAGATCACCATACAACTCTAGCATCTCTACCTCCACCCCTCTCTTGAAGGGCTTTCACCACCGGCCAGGATATTCAGTCCCCTGGAATCCATTTTGTTTTCCCTTCTAACCTGAACACGTGCTTTATTCCACTCCTACAAGACGTCAGTGTAAAAAGCAACATTTCATTTCATTTATGAAAACAGGTGCTCTGTCTCTTTAAACTCTCCCCTCTTCGCTTGTTACCGAACAGCCAAAGTAGTGAGAGTTCTTGGCTGCTGTGCTGGGGCAGGCATTTGGTGGTGACCAGCTGAGGTGTCTGACAGCTCGTTCTTTGGAGTCCGGCTGCAGGCTTTCAGTCCAGTGTTTTTCTCGCTGTTCCTGGGGTTCTTCATGGTGGACCTCAGTGTGTGATGTTACTGGGGGCTCCGGGTTTCCTAACTTGCTGACCACTGGTCAAGTAGGAGTTTTGAGGTTGCCCCTTAACTGGATACCCCCCCCTACAACAGAACCACCAACTCAAAAAGAATGGGGCAACTGGACTGTTCCCTGAATACATAAAAACCATGTCTTTATCTGTGTGGGTGGCCCCATTTTGCATACACACACACAACCACCTTGGTTTGATATTGGCAACTCTTTAACATCCAATGAGAACTGCTGGGTGCTTCTCTGACCTGAAGCTGGAGGAAGAGAGAGCGAGAGAGCTTTTGATTGGGAAACTGTTTTTCTTTCTAGGCAGGAATGATGTCATCTGTCTCTCTGGTTGGAGGAGTTCTAGTGGCCTGGCCACTCTGGCCTGGCTCCTTGAAACTCACTGAACCAGTTTTGCTTGTCTTAGCTGCTGAATCAAATTTGCATTTTTTGTCTCCTGTCTGGTAGCTTCTGTAAGCTGTAACAGAAATGCTACAGAGGGAGGGATGACAATGTCCCAAACACTGAGGATCACACAGAATTACACAGAACCAAAAATAGATCAAAAGGAATAGGAACACCCAAAATACAGTGATTTTATGATAGCCAAAGAGAAAAAAACTTAGGGGCAAAAAATTGTGCCTGAACGTTTTCCCGCCATGGTTAATAGCTTCAGGTTAATCGCTTTTGGGTGCTTTTGACCCACAAACAGGAAGATATTGGGATGATTTCTAAACACAGAGCTCCCACATTATATTTTGTTTGGTCCTCAATACTGTAGACCAGTGGTTCTCAAACTGTAGGTTGGGACCAAAAAGGTTAGATTGACTGGAGTCGGCATCCCTGTTGAATTGATAGGAATCGAGTGAAGCCAGGGGGCGGGCTTAGCGGCCATGTTTGTGTGCCCCAAACAATCTTTATTCCAAGCATTTCAGATTGCTTTTCGCGTGATGTTTAGCACTTAATAATTTACTCCTGAAGTAAAAACTTACCAAAATAACAACATGTGATCGTGTAGAAACATCATTGGCAACCTAATTATGAGTTAATATGCAATTCCAAGTTTTAATTCTGCGTAATTATATTACTGAACACACCGGACGAAATGCCACTTGCTGTCTATTTAAACTTGGATTGCACTGTTTTGACAGACTTGTTTTTTGAAATCTACACAAGCAGAAATAACGTGTGAACGGGAAGGAAAGAAAAAAAGGTGAGGGTGGGCAAAAATCAGATAAATGTATAGGAAAATTACATTAAAATCTCTTCATGACACAAGTAGTTGTCAATATGAGAGTAATTCTTTTTCACTTCTAGACTATTAAGAGTATTTTTTTAAACTTCTACACTCACCCCCCCCCCCATAAAACAAATTCTGTTAATGTTCAGAATTTCGAAAATATTATAGTAGAAAATGGAAGGCGGGAAAAAACGTGTAAACGGGAAGGGGGGAAATATTACATACCAATGTAATGTGCATACATGAACCTTTCCGTGGAAATTAAATCCCATTTTTCGTAAAGCGATTCACACACCCGTATGCAGAACACGCAGGCATGATTAAAAAAGTAGATATTAACTTTTACACACGAGCAGGAAGATTTTTATTCGTGGATTCGCGGCAATCCTCATTGGCGGGAAAGATCTGAGTCAGCCATATTTGTGTGCCCCGGAAGCTTCAAGAAAATGATGACATGCCGACTCCAGTCAATCTAACCCCTTGGTTGGGACCCACAAGTGGGTTGAGAGCCAATTTCAGGTGGGTCACAAAGAATCTAAAGCAGCCATATTGAAAATATGGGAAGATGGGATGCTGGAAAGGGGGAGGGCTGAGTGGTTGTTTTGCTTGTGCCAAGGTTGTAAATAGGCTTTTTTCTTTGTGATTCACTTTGCTATTGGAAAATGACAGAGAAATAACCCTACTTATTGCTGCATTCTCAGGAAAGCAGCAGGCTCTGGTGCCACAATGACGGCACTTCCGGCCATGACATCACTTACAGCAGTGGTATCATCTGTGAATGAACAGAGAGAACGCTGGGCGGGACTTAGGCGTGATTGGCAGCCCGTCCATTGCATTCCGCCGCCTGCCCGCCCGCCCGCCCGCTGTGTGGGGTGCCTCCGGTTGGCACGCCCCACCGCTGCTCGCCCAGGCACCCGGCGCGCATGCCCCCATCCCCTGCGGCAAGCAGGCGCCCCCTCCGAGGCCAGGACAGTGCGGGCAGGTGATGGAATGCAACGGACGGGCAGCCAATCAGAGCGTAAGTCCCGCCCAGCGTTCCCTCTGTTCATTATCAGATGACACCACTGATTTACAGGTTAATGACATCATTTCCAGTGGGTCCTGGACAGATTGTCATTCTAAAAAGTGGATCCCGGTACTAAAACGTTTGAGAACCACTGCTGTAGACATCTGAAAGCAGTGAACCTACAGTATATGGAGCAATACTGCCTTGCCAGCAGAAGATGGGGCTGTTTACCTGATTTACCAGGAAATGATAACCCTGCTGGAAATAACTCCAAGAAGGAGGCTGTCTGCTTACATTCCACTGAAACAAACTACAGGCTCCAGGAGGCCACTGCAACTTTTAAGAGCAGTATAATTCAGAGTGTGGGGGGCGGGGCGGCGGCACTGTAACTTGAGGAGGGAGAAAGTTGTGATTTCTAATGGATGAAACATCTTAGAGTGAATTTTGCTTAGAGCTTTATTTCCTGGAGCAATTTTATCTGAAATTGTACCTGTAGCAACTGTTTCACATCTCTTTCCATTTTGCATATGGACTTCATGAGTTCCCCATTCAATAAAATTCAATAAAAATATTGTGGTATGCATTTAAGGGTGCTACAAGTAGTTACGTTTCCCCAGACATCTGAGTTGGGGAAGACCCCAACTACAGCCCCCAGGAGTCTTTGCTATTAGCTGCTTCCGGGGGCCTACCACCCCAACATGCCTCATGCGTGGAGTTCCGCACAGAAGCACCTGGCTACAAAGACCCCTGGAGGCTGTAGTTGGGGTATTCGCTAGCATCCCCACTGGACCGGTAAGAGCCATTCATGCTGGGGAAGGATCAGGTGAACACTGGATCTGGCCCATGGGTTTGGTGATGCCTGTTCTATAGCTTTTCATTTTATCAGTGACCAGTCATTTTACAATTTGATTAAGTTCTTGTAATTGCTCATTTAGAAATACATAGTGTTTAAAAACATGGCTGATCTGTGACTCACAGTTCTGGAAACTTGTACGTTGGGAAATGGTGACCTGCTGAACCTCTAGGGGAAACTCAGTGGCAGCCCACAGGATCTTCAGTCTCATACACAACTGATCACAGACAAAATCAGAGGCAGCCTTTGTCCATGGCTCATAATAGTCTGCTCAGAAGAAAGTCCCATTCTAGTCAATGGAGTTACTTCCAAGTGTGGATAAGGTTGCAGCCTAGGTTGCCGCTATGAGAGTCCAAGGGCAGAAGCAAGGTCATGGTCTCTGCGGCCAGGGTTCAGTGAGGTCTGTGCCAGGATCAAGAGGCCAAAACAAGTCTAAGGGGAAGCTGAGGTGAAGCTGGAGCATAGAAGTATGATCAGAGCAAGCTGGGGTTGCTGACTGAGGATTTCATCCAAAAGCGGGGACATATTGGGCATCTCAAGAAAACGTACACATACAGGAGCCCCACGTTTTCCACAGATCTGACATCTGTGGATTCCGACATTCATATATGCTGGCCTGGCCCCGCCCCAAAGTCCTCTGAGCCCGACTGGAGAACGGCTTTCCAAAGCCCAAGAAGCCATACACATCCGCCCTGCGGCTTCTCCAGGCTTCAGAAAGAAGCCCAGAGTGAACCTTCAGTTTTCAGTGGATGGTTTTCAGTGGATGGTCTCTGCAGAACTCAGAAAGCTGCCTGGAATGATTTAAACTGAACTTCTGGGTTTTTGCCAAAAACGAAGTTCGCTCCAGGCTGCTGAAGTCCAGAGAGTCCATACTATATGTGTGTGTTAGAACAGACAAAACAAAATGTTTCCTTACCCAATATGTAGTTAGTTTGTGGAAATCCTTGGCACAGGATGTGGGGGTGTATCTGCCCTAGGTGCCGTTAAAAGGGGAGATATTTCCAGAAGAAAAATCCACAGATTACAAGCTGTGATGGGTATGTGCAACTTCCTGGTTTCAGAAGTAGACTACCTCAGAATCCCAGGTGCAAGGAAGTGGCGACAGGATGCAGGTATCTTCTTGTCTTGTGTGCTCCCTGAAGTATCTAGTGGGCTGCTGTGAGAGACAGGAAGCTGGACTAGATGGGTCTTTGACCTGATCCAGCGGGGTTCTTTTTATGTTCTTACAATACCATAATTTCAGAGCGCAATCATATACTTAGCTGGATTAGCCAAATCTAGCGCAGTATAGGCGAGGCTGGAGCCTCCCCATGGCAGCCTCTCCTTATGGCCAAATCCAAGGCCCACCTCCCTCCCAGGCTGGCCTGTGCACATCCCACCCAGTCCCGCCCATGCCACTCCCACATCCCTCCCAGAACCAGCCTCCCCCGCCCACTCCCTCCCCTATCCAACAATGGCACCTCCCTCGTGCTGGCCGGCTTTGGCTGACACAAGGCATGGCGTGGAACTTGATCCGTACTGCCTGCAGCTCTGGACGGGTCCCATTGCTTTAGCGCCAATGCGGGGATGCCTTTTAGGATTGCGCTGTCACACATATACTCCAATGCATATGGTGTATAAGAAAGCAGTTTCTTGAACCCATTTAATGAATTAGTTAATGAATTAGACAAGGGGATAGCCTATCCCAGGTATCAGCCATAAAGAGGTGCCGCATGCCCCACTCTCCAGTGATGCATCACTTGCCTGTGAGAGATGCAGAGTCATTTGGGTCCACTATAGCTTCTGCTGTCTCTGTTAGACCTCTTCCTCTCCCCTGGGCCCCTCTCTTCCTCTGGGGGAGGGTATTTGAAGGACGGTCAGTTACTTCCAGGGCTGCTCACATGAGCTCCAGCATAATCTTGGGTGGCCCAAGAGAGGCACACACTCCTGCCGCTGCCAGTCAGCTCTTCTGGGTTCATTTGGCCACCGCATCAAGCTGTGCAGCACTGCTTGGGAGCAACACATGGCTGTCCAGGGAGGGGGCCGGACATTGCATGGCATCCATGGCTGGACAAACCTGGAAGAGACAGCTGGCAACTGCAGGCATGTGCACCTCTCACCTCTCTTGGTGAACCAGCAAGAAAGTGTGCTGGCACCACTGGGCCACCATAGATCGTGCTGGAGCTCACATGAGAGCCAGGTGCCCCCGGAAGTGATCGGCATACAGGGGGTCAGTGTCATGGGTGGCCCATGGGGGTGATAGCCACACAGGGTGTGTCACACCCCCTTGGGACGCCTCTGCATTAGGATGCATAGAATGGAAGTGGTTTTTGAACCTATATCCTCAGCCTTGAAAATAAACGCATCAGAATGCAGTGAACATCTCTTGAAATCCTATCTACTACACTTTGTACTGAATGCCTGCCAGCAAGAGTAGAATGGTCAAGCCCACAGCTCCCTACCAAAGGTGAAAGCCTTGGTTCTAACCCTGACCCCACCCTATCCTTCTGTCTGTTGCCTTTAAAGTGATCCCCCCCCCCAGTCTTGTTTATTGTCCGTTTAACCTCTCCCAGCTTGTTCAGCAAATATTAGTTGTAAATTCTCTAGACAAGGACTGAGTCATGTTTGCACAACACTTTGTGTGTAGCGGATGCTCAGTAGAACAGTGGCAGACCCAGCCAAGTCTCCGCTCTGGGGCTGCTCTGGGTGCAATGATTGCCACCCCCTGCACTGCCCCCGCCACATCCCCAGCATCCGCAAATACTCCATTTTGGAGCGATACAGGCGCACAGGTGGGTGGGAGGGCCAAACACTGCTCATCGCTGGCAGCACCACCCACCTCTGCATTGTCCCCCTCCCCTCCACTGGCAGGGTGCCTGGGGGCACTTATAGGTAGGACTGCCACGGCAGTAGAAGCCTGTAGCACTATTTCTGGTGTGAAGGCATACATCACTTGAGCAGAAAGAAGCTCGGCTCCTCTCTCCAAGCTATATCAGAGATGGGGAAAAACAGCTTCCTTTTAAAAAGGGCTTTGACTGTATTCAGATACGGCCCTTCTAGGCCTGCCCCACTTGCCATTCCAGCAAAGCCTGTGAGGAACCCTATAAAGTGGCAGAAACAAGACTTGTGGCTTTTCAGGATCTGGCCCCTAATTAGGATATGGAGAGCAGAGGCGGATGTGCACGCGTGTGAACAGCTTTTATAAGTCCCTGCTGAACCATTAAGCAAGGTCAGCCAATGGCAATCTGTAACAGCTACAGCCAGCTGTGTTTTCTCAAAAAATTATTTTCTCTTGTGAGAAGGAACAATATGTCAGCATAATAAGGTGACTCACTAGAACGGGGTCTGACTCTGGGGCATCTCTCATTTCCTTCTTGCTCTCTTAAATGCAGCTTGTAGGAGCAGATTCATTTACCAGGATGGAGCTGCTCTGGGATACTGCCTTGGGTTGTCCCCCCACCCCACCCCGATTCAGTTAGGGGTTTGTTCCTAGGGTTGGCCCCACCATGCACCAGGATGAAACAAGTCACTTCAGACTGCCATCAGAAATGGAGAGCTTTTTCTTTAGCCAGATTTAACGCTTTGCCATCTGCCCCTCCTATATGGGAAATCTCGTAAGATGTTGTACTGGTCTATGACCGTAATAAACTTATTCATTCATTCATAAGATGTCCCATGTGGATGAATGCTGCCCTTGCGGAAAAGGGCAAATTGAGACCATCGCCCGTTCTTTATTGCCCCTTTTATGTGAAGATCAATCAATCAATCAATCAATCAATCAATCAATCAATCAATCAATCAACAGGTACTTATATACCGCTTTTCAACACGAAGTTCACAAAGCAGTTTACAGGCAAATAGTAATAATAACGTTAAATGGCTCCCTGTCCCCAAAAGGGCTCACAATCTAAAAAAAGGCAGACCGCCAGCAACAGCCACTAGAAAGACTGCGCAGGGGTGAAGAGGGACAGTTACTCTCCCCCTGCTAAATATAAGAGGAACACCACTGGAAAAGTGCCTCTTGTCCAGTTAGCAGGGGTAAAGATCCATCAAAGATACCTGGATCCCATTCTGAGAACAAGACAGGGACTTTCTGATGTGGCAAAATTATGTTATCTCTTAACAGACTCTTCGGTTGAAACAATTGAAAGAGTGGCAACCTTCCTGTATCAGTTGACTGAACAGTTGAACTGAACATTTGGGAAGCTGAATTGTGCCTTGGCTGATTTAATGTTTTAAGATTCTGTTTGTTATATGCCAATAAAGGATTTCTCTCTCTCTCTCTCTCTCTCTCTCTCTCTCTCTCTCTCTCTCTCCTCTCTCTCTCTCTCTCTCTCTGTCTGTCTGTCTGTCTGTCTCACTCACTCACTCTCTCTCTCTCTCCCCTCCCCCCCTCTCTCTCTGTGTGTGTGTGTCCGTATTTGCAGCTCCCCATTAGGGCCATAATGCTATACATTGTATAGGGTGGCGAGATTTTTTGCAAGCATTCCATAGTGCCCCTGGCTGGTGGTTTCCATGGCTCCTAGAGAAGCCATGTCTCACCATTTGGGAACCATTGCTCCAGCCCAACTCTGTGGAGGGAAACTCCACCTCCTTATTCTCCTCAACTCTTCTGCTTCATTCCCCTCCTCTGTGGCTGAGCACAACACTGCTCTTTCTTGCTGCCAACCTAGCAGAAGCAGAGGAAGTTGGTGCTGCCCTCCACCTAGGTACTGAACTGTCAGGTAAGGGAGCAGGAGATGACATGTACAATGGGGGAAGGGCATTTGATACCCTACTTCAGGAACTAACATGTCTTTAGTTACTACTGTTTATCACTAAGTAAGTAACCTGCAGGTTGCATCAACTGGGCCTCTGCATATTTCCAGTGCCCTCTATGTTGCCCTCCCCTGGTCATCACTAGTATCCCATTTCTGGCTGTCTATTATCACTGCTCATGCCTGGCTTTGCCTTATGGGATCCCAGGTGCCTCTCCAGTTATCTAACAGGGCTTGTGGGGGGGGGGTATGACAATTGCTTTTCTTGAAGCTGCTGTGATAGACCTGAGTTCAGGCCTAGGTCCAAGCCTACTCCCCTAGAGACAGTGCAGAGATTCCACTCTAGCCCACCACGCCCCTTGCCTCCGTATTTCCTTCTGCTCTGAACATTCCTCACTCTCTTCAAAAGCTGGGGGGGTGGTGAATAGGAGAAGTGCCATTGGCCGGTACACTGCTGGGGGCATGATGGACCCCACCCCAATAGTGGAGACAAGTGCAAGGTGCCACCCTCAACTGCTTCCTCTCATCTGTCACTTGAAGCAACCATCTCGCCATGGCTCAGTGGGGTAGTCATGTCTAACTCATTAGTACTTTCTTTAATACAACTTTCTTTAATAAGGCACAACAGGCCTTACAGAGACCTGGCCCTAGACAATTTGATCCCTGGGCCAAAAAAAAAAAAAAAAGGCCAAATAGCAATTAGCATGGGGCACAACTGGTCTTTTGCACAATTCAGTTACACAGTTACACAGGAGATCTTCCTAGCAGATTGTGCCCATCCGGGGTTTGACCAGCTTGTATCCCTTGGTGTTTCTTTTAATGGAATCCTAAATCTGCTTGCCATAGAGGATGCCTCACCCTCATGGTGGGACAACACTATTTCTAGGCATGTTCAAGGTCTAGCCCAAGACTCTCCTCATTTTAACAATTAAGCACCGATCAATCTTCCTTGGTACAACACTGCATAGTCCCTGTATTTTGAAATGGGCCATGTTGGTGGAGCATGGCATTGATCTAATGCCAAAATATTAAGCAATTGAAAACATTGGCTCATTGGAGAGGTTGAACATCTGTGAGCTTTTGCCAACAAAAGAAGCCAAACCATTTGACTTGGAGGCGTATTATTTTTCACTATGCAAATACACTTCCAGATCATTAATGTCAAGTACTGCCACTCAGAAACTGGCAGCTTCTTCACTCATGAGTCACTCATTCCCCATCCCCCTTCTTTCACCCCCACTCAGCAAAATCAGCAGTGTTCAAGCAGGCCTGAAAAGGAAACAGCCCAGTCATAATGAGAAATGAAGCAAGCTGACGTCATTCACTTGTCTGACTTGCCTTTGTTGCAGTAAAAGAATCAGCGCCAGGTTGATGGGCACCTTGGGCAGCTCAGCCTTGTGGGGGCGGCCAGGTGGGCAATATTTTTATGAATGCCAACAAGAATTCATAGGGAGTGGGCAAGGCAAACAAGAACACCACTATTGAAACTGAAGATTAAAGACCTAAAAGCACCAGATGGCTGCTTACAAGATGGCTGTCCAAGAAACTGTAACATGATGCAATTATTTAACCAAAAGTAATGAACCGAAACAGGCAGACCAATCCTTTCAGGCTTATCACCCTCACTGGTGGTAAGAGCGGGTACCATACTGGGCCTTAGTGCCACAAAGACAACAGGATGGAGCAGCTTCACTGCCAGCAAGCGGTAAGCATATTCAGGGTGGGGGGTGGCAGGGATGGGGCAGAACTGGGTGAAGGGAGGGCAGATCGTGAGGCAAGCTGGGCCTTGGAGGGGATGGGGATGGTGGCTGCTGCCAACTCCTATGCTCCCTCCCAAGCTGGGAAACCTGACAAGGGTGTCCTTGGTTCTGTTCCCGCTCAATAGCTCAGTGAGTAGACTCGCTGGGACTGCCATTGGTCAACGTGGGGTAAGGGAACATTTGTTCTCTTGCCCTGGGAAGACCTCCGGCTGCTTCCGTGGCCCCACAGAATACAGAGGCCGCTATTTCAGCAGTGATTTTGGCACTGCTGTAGCCTGGGCACTAGGGAAGCGTAAGATGAAGCCCTAAAGCTGGAACTATGGCAGACTGGCACACATAATTGAGCTTCAGGCTCCACTGCATTTGCCATTTGAAGGGACAGGAAACATTTACATGTGTGATATGCCACATACTAAATTTAACAGAAAGGATGCAGATGATGAGCCATGGGGCTTCTGTTTTCTGTGACAATCCCACATTTGCTGTAATGTCTAGTTCCAGACAAAATATCTGTGCCAAGGCTTCATTTCTCCCCTTCATGTGGGTTCATGCTTACTGTATGTTGTTTTCTCCTTGATTTTCTCTCAGTTTTAAGCGCATCAGTGCTGGCATGGGAAGGAATTATTCACAGAACTGATCTACCTGTTCTTCCTTACAGACGTTAACCTGTGTAGTTTGAGATCCAGCCAGTCAGGAGTAGTTCCCTTGCCATCAGGGTTGCTATCAGAGATTAACCAAGTCAGGCACAAGCTGAGAGCCATGTGTCCCCGAGGATTCACCTGACCAACCCCTGAAGCACTCCCCAACCTCTCTTAATGGTGGGCAGTGGCAAAACAATGTGCTTGGTTGAGTTGGTCACTCGGTCACTGCCTTCCAACCTTCCAGCATGTTTGGCTGTGGTGAAGCAGTGGAAGGTCTTCTCCCTTCTCCCACTGTTTCTCTTCCTCCTCCTCTTTCTCTCACCTACCAGCTCATTGGTTTGTGCCACAAGGACTTTCTGGGCAAACAGAGTAACCATGCTTGATCAAGAAGTGAAGAAAGGAAGGAGGCCCTGCATGAGATTTCCTTCTTTTTCTAGCTCTTTGCCAATCATCTCACTTTGGGGAGCAATCAACTGGCCAGGTAAGTTGGGGAGATGAATCTCAGAGTGGTGAGAGCAGGCCCACCATGGCTCCTTTTTAAATGTAAGCCGAGCACCTCTTTAAAATATCCCTCTTTGCCCAGTTAGTAGTGCGTGGTTTAAATGAAGCTATACTAGTGTGTTTTACTTATGTTTTATTTAGTGTGCAAGCAAGTGGGATGTGTTTGCATTCCTATATGTGCTTTACTTCTCATCTTGTTAATTTGTTTTTGTCTTCCAGTGTAGAACCATCATGTATCCGTTGTTGGGGTCCCTATGGATGACCTCGAGAAGTCCCCTGGCTGAGGGCTCCCGCTCACCGTGCAACTTGGAGAGAAAAACCTCATGGAAAATTCCTAGCTGAAAGAAGGCTAAAACGAAGTCAAACCCCAAAAGATGACAGAGACCAGCGCTGGATTTGATGGGAAAAGGTTCAAAAAATCTTTAATATTAAAGAGGCACAAGAGCAATACGCTCCGCAGCAAAGTACGGACTTGTGCAAGGATCTTACATTTGGGATGGCATTTTATAGGTTTTTAACAATGTAATCTGTTGATATTAATCCTTCCAAGGAGGAAGGGGATTACAAAGGCACAATTTTGCATTGCAAACAGTCTATTGGAAGACAGGAACAGAAATGCAAAAAGGGCAAACACTTAATTTCATCAAGGAATACGGATACAATGGGTAAACCATCACCGAGACACAAAAGGGGGCATATATTTCATTTATGCACAAAAGGTGAATCTGGAACTAGAGACAATCAGTGGAAAATAGGAGTCACTGGGGTATAACAATTACACCAGGGAGGGAAAAGGTTTGCATATCAGGTGGAGGGGACAAGACATTTAGACAAGAATAACTATGTCCAAATTCAGCCTTGAGTGTTTGACACATTTAATGGGCAGCCAGAGCCAAGGTGATTGTTTCTAGGTGTCACTCCAGGGCTGCAACCATTCCCGGGGTGTCTGGCCCTTGAATGGCACAATGGGCACAGTGATGCATCTCCTGATTTATTCACCCGCTTCCCCAGGGCACTCTGCAATATGCAGGGCAGCAGATCCGGGTGTGGACGGCAAAGACAGAGGAGGAGTTTTGATAACACCCATGAACAGAGACAATGGGCAAGAAGGCAAAGGTTGAACCATACAACTCCATACAACTCCAGCATCTCTACCTCCACCCCCCTCTCAGAGGGCTTCCGCCACCAGCCAGGATATTCAGTCCCCTGGAATCCATTTTGTTTTCCCGTCTAACCTGAACACATGCTTTATTCCACTCCTACAAGGTAAAAGTAAAGGTTTCCCGACAACCAAATGGTCTAGTCATGATCGACTGTAGGGGGCGGTGCTCAACTCCGTTTCTAAGCCTGTAGAGCCGGAGTTTGTCTGAGAACAAGCTTCCGTGGTCATGTGGCCAGCATGACTACAAGCCGCAGTGCACGGAACGCCGTTACCTTCCCACCAAATTGGTACCTGTTCTACTTGCATTTTTAGGTGCTTTCGAACTGCTAAGTTGGCAGGAGCTGGGACAAGCAATGGGAGCTCACTCTGTTGCGCAGTCTCGAACTCCCAACCTTCTGGTCAGAAAGCCCAGCAGCAGCCGTTTAACCCGCAGTGCCACTAAATCCCTACTACTCCTACAAGACATCAGTGTAAAAAGCAACATTTCATTTCATTTATGAAAACAGGTGGTCTGTCTCTTTAAACTCTCCCCTCTTCGCTTGTTACCGAACATTCAAAGTAGTGAGAGTTTTTGGCTGTGGTGTCCCGCCCGGGCAGGCGTTTGGTGGTGACCAGTTGAGGTGTCTGACTGCTTGTTCTTTGGAGTCCAGCTGCAGGCTTTCGGTCCAGTGTTTTTCTCGATGTTCCTGGAGTTCTTCATGGTGGACCTCAGTGTGTGATGTTACTGGGGGCTCCGGGTTTCCTAACTTTGCTGACCACTGGTCAAGTAGGAGTTTTGAGGCTGCCCCCCACAACAGATACCCCTCACAACAGAACCACCACCTTCTTAGTCCATGCATTTGTTGTAGTAGGCTATTACCTACAAAATGTTGTTTATAGGTTGTTTATTTAAAATATTTTATATCTCACTTTTCCTCCCGTTACCAGGACACCCAAAGTATTACAGCATTTCTAGAATTTGGGCTGAGAATGGGTTGGGGTGAGTTTTATTTTCCTGGATTTTTTTGTAGCTTTGTCAGCTTCTGGGTGCTGTCAGAAATTATCCTTCAAGAAGAAACGATAAGCTGAACTTCCTGTGGAGCAGATCCTTCTCCAGTATTATCTGTCTTCTGTCTACTTCCACCCTGGTTTTTTACACATGGTTGCCCAATCACATCCTTCCTCACTTAATTTGCACTGCAATCCTTGCATATCGCATGTACCAGAATAAAAATTACAACTGTAGTATTTTAGTAAGATTACAGTAGTGATGAGTCAATTCTAAAAATAAATACCTAGTTAATAACCATTCATAACCGAATTCCCAGTAGAGCATACACAGGGTTTCAGGCTGCAGAGGAGTTCAGGCTGCTGCTGACTGATGAGGGTGGTGCCGTGCTGTGCATATGCTGAAATGTGTACGCAGAGGCAGATCTAAGGGAGGGCAGAGCTCTAAGTTTTGCAAGAAGCCTTACCTTGCAGTGGAAATCACTCTTCTCCTGCACCCTTTTAGCCAATCCTCACAGGGAAAAGCAACATCTTGGTGTTGCTTACTGGCTACAGCAGCAAGGGAGAGGAGGAGAAGTCAGGGTAAGGCTTCTTGCAACACTTAGAGCTTTGCCCTCCCTGTAGATCCGCCTCTGTGTGTTTGCGCATTCTAAAGCCTGAGGCAGTGTCAAGATGTGATTGCAGGCTCAAAGGCAGGTCATTCCAAATAAATGGTGGGAAATGGTGGCCTTGTCGAAGTTAAATATTTCCAGTGCGCTATCAACTGTCGCTGTCGTGCGTGTGGTTGTGCTTTAGATCGTGAGTCCTTAGGGGATAAGGAACTTGGAGCCCAAGCCTATACATGTCTACTTAAAAGTAAGTCCCATTATAGTCAATGACGTTTACTCCTGTGTAAGTGTGGATAGGATTGCAGCTTTAGGGCCCAATCCAATGGTCACCAGTGTGGGCAGCATGAGTGTACCGCTTGCGCTGGTGTCGCAAAGGTACCGTAAGGCACCTCCAGTGCTGGCACCTCCTTACTGTCAGCACTGGCCCAGCCCCATTCCCACATGCCCAGAGGTGTCCACATGGAGCTGGCAGCCAGTGAATGCGGAGGTTGCCAGCACTGCATGTTTTCCAGGTGGGCGGGGAGGGTTGAACCAGGTGGGGTTGGGTGGGGTGGTGGGACCAGTGATGACCTCCACTGCCAGATCCTAATCTCTGTATCGGGCCATGTGGCCCAGCAGCTGGCCCAGACCTAAGGAGACCCATAGGCGGACCTCAGGGCTTACATGGGGGAAGAGGACAAATGTCTCCTTCTCCCAAGTTGTGTCTGGCGGCTGCCTGGCTGGTGCTGCATGCAGCAGTAGCCATTTGGCTACCACTGCACCTACAGTAACTTAGAATTGGACTGCCAGTTATTTTAATGTGTAAACTGCTTTGTGAAGGTTGGAAAATGGTATATAATGATGATGGTGGTGGTGGTGGTAAGCTCTCCTGCCAGGCGGCAGAGTGACTTCTCGGGGTGGGGGGAGGGCATGGGGAAAGCGGGAGGAGGGCAGGGAGAAGGTAGGACTGGGCTGAGGAAGAGGAGGAGCGGGCTAAAGTGGGGGGTGGGGTGGGGTGGGGTGGACAGGCGGTGGAGGCCACTGCCAGCACCTATGCCCCGCTTTGGGTCACGGAGTCCAACACGGCACTGCTCTGCTCGCGGTGCTCAGCTCAAAATAGATGGCGGTGAGCGGAGTAGCTGCATTGAAAAGTTTGTGGCTTTCCTTAGGGGAAGGTTCACCCCCTTCCCTAGAGAAGCCCCAGTGGCGGCGGCTGCTCGCACGGGAAACTGGGGTTGCAATTTTGGCAGTGCTGCTTGTACGGGAGCTGGAAGCACAGGCTCGGGCTGCCCAAGGTGCAAGTAGCCTGAGATCACCCAACAATGCGATCAGGGATTGGAGCCATCATCTATCTGTTCCAAACCCAAGAGACTACCCAGTATGCCACACTAGCATCCTAAACAGAAAACAAACAAAAGACCAAACCTATCATAATCTTGCAGAGACTCTGGTCATTGGCCTTGTAGCTTTATCCCTCTTTTAAATATGTTGTTTCAGCCCCATCCTTTGGTCCTGTCCCTTCCGTAAAGAAATGGATATAGAGAAATATATAAATTGGATTTAAGAAGCAGGGCTTCCTTCACCAGAGGAGAACAAAACTCCTGTCCAGGCCAGAGCCTTGGCGCCACCTTTTCATACATGCCCCAGAGATGCCTCTAATATGGGGTTAGACTTTGGACAGATGGCTTTCCCTTGTTTGATATTATTGGGAAAAAATTCCTTCTGGAACAGGCAACAGAATTAATCTAGTATTTTGTGAGTGCTTAGTTTGTGATATATTAAATTGTGACAGGACTTTACAGGGTTTTATTTTGAGCTGTTTTATACTTTCAGATTTTATTCTTACTTGGTGCTCTTGAATGTCTTGTAATCTAAGACAAATCCTGGGTATTCAGTGGGATAAACATTCAACTGGAGAGAATAAATGGCTTTAGAAGAGAAGCATTGCAACACACTGCTTTCATGCTAAGGTCTCCAAAAATGCTTCCAGAGAACACATTGGCAAGACCAGCAAGGGCTGGTCCATTGATAAAGCAGACAATGTAGCTTGCATGGAGTGGCAAATAGACTCTGGATAGCTCTTTAATCCAAAGTCTGCTGCCATCCAACCTCTTGTGGACAGAGCCTCTCTGACTGCCATCAGGATGCAGTGATCCAGCCTACTATCCCTAGTCCTTCCTTGCACAGTCCCTTTAAATAAATAGAAAGTGCAAGACTGAGTGGTGCAAGAGTGCACCACTGAGCACGTGTGTGTGTGTGTGTGCGCGCGTGCACACACACACACACACACACACACACACTCACACACACACACACACACACACAAAATAAAAAAACCAATGCAGAAAGCAACAATTTGTTTCCCTACCACTTTCATTGCATGGTTCCTTTACATGAAAACAGGAAGCGAAGAATGTGCTGGAATTGCTCCCAGCATAGTCTGCATTTCCTATTTTATTCAAAAGGACTGTGCAACAAAAGTGGTAAAGCAGTGGATTGTTGTCTTCTGTGTTGTTGTTTTTCTGGTGTAGTACAACCAGCCAAGGGGCCATTAGGTGAAGAGGCCACCCCATTAAACAGCAGCAAATTATCATACACAAAAGAAAAGCTGTTCCAACTCTAACCCCTATGTCAGTGGTTCCCAAACTATGAGCTATGTCTCCCTGGGGAGTTGCAGAAACCAGCTAAGGGGAGCCGTGGAATCATTGCAAAAAGCCCACCACCCTCAATCAATCAATCAACAGGTACTTATATACCGCTTTTCAACACGAAGTTCACAAAGCGGTTTACAGGCAAATAGTAATAATAAAGTTAAATGGCTCCCTGTCCCAAAAGGGCTCACAATCTTAAAAAAGGCAGACCGCCAGCAACAGCCACTAGAAAGACTGCACAGGGGTGAAGAGGGACAGTTACTCTCCCCCTGCTAAATATAAGAGGAACACCACTGGAAAAAGTGCCTCTTGTCCAGTTAGCAGGGGTTATACACCCTAAACATTGTATAGGATTGTAGCCCTAATGGGGAGCTGTGGCCAATGGCCCAGTAGGTCAAAGG
The DNA here is from genome assembly GCA_029204185.1 of Lerista edwardsae. Lineage (NCBI taxonomy): Eukaryota > Metazoa > Chordata > Lepidosauria > Squamata > Scincidae > Lerista > Lerista edwardsae. Next base: position 490,468 of record JAJKFI010000128.1, on the reverse strand, counting down.
AGCTGCCAGTCGGGCAGCACAATCCTAAGCAGCGCCGGAATGGCAAGGCTGGCTGGCCAGCGCCATATCCAGCACTGCTTAGGCGGGGCTGGAGCCTCTCCGTGGCAAGGGCATGTTTGTGGACTCCTTGGATCTGCGCCTGGGCATGCCTGCTGGCCTGTCCACAGCCCGCCCTCCCCCCCACACAGAAACGCCCTTCCCCTGCCCACTCAGCCCAGCTTGTAATGCCTCTGCGCCAGCCGAACCCGGAATCAGAGCAGCAACGCATCGGCGCTGCGTGTAGCATTGACGCTACCACGTAGCGTTGACAGCACAGGGCACCTAGGATGGCACCCTAAAAAGTCTGGGAACTACTGCCCTATGTCATAGATATGCACATCCAACTGGAGGGCATATGTTGGCATGATGGCATGCTCATTATTACCACAGGTCATGAAAATTGGAGGATGTTGTATACTGGAGGCTGAAAGAATGACACTTGAATAATAATAATATGGGGGCCACTTTGAAGCAGCATTGAGGAAGATTGCTTATGGGGGCCACTATGTAGCATCAAGGAGGTTTCAAGACCCATCACTATTTGGTGGAGGAAATGGGGTGGTGGTGAAGAAGCAGTCCGGAAGAAATGCAGAAAATCGTGTCAGTCTCTCTGTTTGAAATCACTCCCTTTGGAAAAGCAGCTCCATCTTTGGTGGTTTCTGTGGTCATCTGCAGCCCTCAGAGCCAGGCAAATCCATTGCAGATGTTGCTTACAGAAGGAACACAAGCACCCCCACCCCCAGCCATCTGTTGCCTGTGTAATCAGAAGGAAGCCATTGACCCCTGTAGCTTCCCTGGGAATGTTTGTTTTTTGGGTCTGGGTTTTTCAGTAGCTCTTGGCTTCCTTGCACTGAAGAACTGAGACCTCATGTCCCCAGCATGATGAACTCAAGGGGGCAAAGATGGAGCAGCCTGGAAGGAATACTGGGAAACTGGTCTGTGTTTTATGTAAACTCCTCCCCCCCCCATTTATTTTCAAATTCAGCTGAGTTTGGCAGGTTCCAAGCTAGATATTTACCAGTAAAGATCTCTCAGTTGTTGCTGTGTGATGGTGCTGTTGTATTAATGAGAGCGCAATCCTAATGTGCCATTGGGCCGATGCAAGTTGCTTGTGTTGGCCCAACATAGTCACAAACATGCAGAGGCGTTTCTACAGGGATGGCTAAGCTCTAAGTGTTGCAAGGAGCCTTACCCTGTCATGTAAATCCCTCCTCTCCCTTGCTGCTGTAGCCAGTAAGCAACGCCAAGATGTTGCTGTTCCCTGTGAGGATTGGCTAAAACGGTGCAGGAGAGGAGTGATTTCCACTGCAAGGTAAGGCTTCTTGCAACACTTAGAGCTTTGCCATCCCTGTAGAAACGCCACTGTAAACATGTTGCAAGATGTGTCTGCACCGTGCAAACAGACGCTGGGCCGATGCAGGCAGCAGCAGCAGCCCCAGACATGGGAAAGCCACATCTGTAGATCAGCCAGTGTGGGGCCTTTTCTGGGAGGGGGGAGGTGGAACAGAGTGGGGGAGGGTGCAGGGGGCAGCCCTGCGGGCAGGGCGGACTAGGGAGGGAGGCAGCAAAGGAAATCCTGCTTCTTAAATCCAATGTATATATTCCCTGGGCTGCACAGCCCCGATTCGCCTGCTAAATAGCCTGGCAGCATTCACATGGCAGAATTCACAAGCAGTCATAACACACGTCTATCAGGGCTGGCCCATCCATGCGGCTTACTGAAATAGTTGCCTCAGGCAGAAGGTTGGGGAACACCCATTTCTGTCTGCCTATTTGCCTCCGGTGCCTGGACAGGAAAAGGAAGGGGAGATGCAAAGGAAGAGAACACGTGGAGAGGAGGGGAGTGTTGAGCCATCGCATTGGAGTGTTGCCAACGTACCAAATTGCAGCCATCTTAAGTCTTTTGCTTAGTGACTTGTCTAGGGCTGCGGAAATAATGTAACTGTTTTCCGTCTTTGCTTTCATTGTTCTTACTGAATTGCCCCCGTATAACTTTCTCTTTCCAGTGTTGCTAATTCTCACAATAGATCGAGAACTGGTTCAGGCTAGCAGAGCCTTATCAGAATGGTCACGGCATATTCTCATGGCCCAATGAGCTCAGAGCATCTCATATCCCAGGCCCTGTGTTGTAATTTTCCACCAAGCAGGAACTTGGAGGAGGAAGAGGAGGGGGATATATAGCTTGCAATCTTTTTTTTTTTTTTTTGGCCTTTTTCTCTGCCTGCTGAGTGGGGCAGGTAGATTGGTCCGCCTGCGCAGGTGTAATAAACATGATCCTCATACTCTCTCATTTGGTTGTTTGCCTTTTTAAATGCATTCCCTACGATAGAAACTATTCTAAGCCGATTTTCGGCAACAGGAGTGGGAGGTGCAGAGGCTGGCACATCTTTGGGTAAGGGGGGCAACATTTAGCATGTCACCTCAGATGTCAGGAGGTCTTGGGCAGGCCAATCTACCAGGAACATCAAGGTGTCTAACTGATATCTATACTGTTGGAACAAGAAGGTGCATGCCTTCTTTGTCACATCAAGTGAGAAAAAAACATTCACAGCCTAATCCTAATTTGGGCCGGAGCAGGCAGGCCTACCGGCTTGCACTGCATCCTAACCAAGTTAGGAGGCAGCAGTAGCTTAGCACAGGGCAAGGGGACAAACGTGTAGCAGGTGTTTGGGAGAGGCCTGATAAACCTCAAGTGGATTAGGAACATAGGAACAACCAGTGGTGTCATTCAAATGATTTAGGAACAGGAACTCACTTTTGATTGGCACTTGTCGGGAACCCGGAACCAGCCACGGAGCCCATTAGGATCCGGAACGCCCATTCTGGTCCGTTCCCCCTGAATGACATCACTGCTGTCGCTCCCTTTAACCCCCTGAGTGCTGGCCAACCAAGAAGAAAAGCTCTTTGCAGAGGAATTGGGAAGGGGGAGGAGGGAGAGTGGAGTGGGCGGAGTCAGCCCTAATTTTAACTAGTGGAACTGAGTTCCACCGCGTTCCCCCTGCATGACAGCACTGGGAACAACCCTTTGGATCAGGCCAAGGGCCCAGCGTCCTGTATCTCACAGTGGCCCACCAAGATACTTGCCTCTTGCTACCACTCCCCTGCATCTGGCATTCTGAGGTAGCCTATTTTCCTCTACACACACACACACACACACACACACACACACACACACTGAAGTTACCAGACTTTATTAAACACAAGTGACCATTTTTTAAAAACATGAAACCTACCAGTTTCAAGTGTATTTCAAAAGGACCTGCAGCTGCCTTCTCCCAACTTGTTTTCAGATGGCTGCAGAGGAATGCTGCCAAAATCTGGTTACAAACCAGGGACATCTATGACCATAGCACTGACCTTTTGAAAGTTTTGGTGTATTTGTTGCTTGGAGCTTAGTAAATAAATGTATTTTATGTTTTTAAAAAATACTACGTGGATTCAAGAACATATGGCTTAATTTCCAAATAAGAGGTATGGGAGCTCAGGTAATGGTCCTATCTTATGTGGAAAATCGGTGGGGTTTCGTTAGGGAACAATCCATAGTAGTTCTGCCTCGCTACATCCACACATGTGATAAGTTCTAAGGTGACTTGCAGGCTTCCAATCTAAATTATATGAGCGCCACATGAGTATTAACATGATGAAAATGAATCATGGGGGAGTTGAGGTGGAGTCCTCAAGGAACTGGGGGAGGAAACCCGCATGACAACGGAGCAATGAATCCTGTTTTCACAGTAATTCTTTTTCCAGCACAAGGGGAGTATCTTATTTCTGTGTCTTATTAAGACCAGGTCTTATTTCTGCAGTTTAACACTTAATTACTTCCACAGCTTCACTACAACATAAACTTCAGTTGTGCAGTCTAGAATGCCCCCACCCAAAGTCTCAGAAACAGTTCTGACATGATAGCAAACGAACCTGATAAAGGAAGGGGCTGTTGTCATTATGGACACACTGAACTGTATATACGAGGCTGAAAAGCAAATATCTAACACCATATTTATAAGCAACTTTCCTCATACCAGGAAGTACTGCTGAACCATACCAGATGAAGAAATAGCTTTAAAATATGGAGGAAAAAAATCTGTGCTGACAAACCCCAAAAGCTTTGATCAGGTTTTTGTCCAAAACACATAAACCAGACAGTCACCAATTATAACATATGAACACCATGTTTTGCCATTATGTATCTGATCACATTTCCCCCCCCCCCAGATTTTGTACAGTGTGCATCTTCAAATAATGGAATAATTGCTCTGGCTCTTACAATTTGAAAAATGTGTGTGTGTGTGTGTGTGTTTAAGGAATACAACTCAGTACAGTTGGGTAGGACTTCAGGGAAAGAAAAATAGCTTGGGGGGGGGCATATCCAGACCCCATAGTGGTCATCCTTGATCCAGGCTACAGATGGACTAAGCAAAGAACTGCGGAGACTGTGTGATGCATTGATTACTGATGTTGTTTTTTTACTCAAAAGGAACCTGGCTCTCGTGCCACTCCAGGTTTAAATTCTGGCTGCTCAGCTAAGCTTCCCTGAGCAAGGGAAAGCGCTGTTCTCAGCAGGATTTTTGCTTGGATCCCTCCAGGGAGATGGAGGCGGTAGGAGGCTTTTTAATAGAAAGAAAAATAATCTTGTGCAATCATTCCATCCCCTTGGATGTGAAAGGGCTCAGCTCCCACAGCCCCTACCAGACAGTGTGTGAGTGTGGGGGGTGGGGCAGGGGTGGGGGAAGATAGCCGTTCCCAGCCGTTGCTGTCTTCCATCTGCTAACAGTTATAAGGAGGAAGGAGATTTCCTCCCCGCCCCCGCCCCGACCCCCACCCCATCCACCTCAAGGAAGTAATAGGAAAGAATCAGGGAGGCCAGGCTAGGGACAAGAGCAATGCATACTGTACTAGTTTCCTCTTCTGTTGATGGCTGGAAGAACCGCCAAAGTAGGCTGCACCACTTATCAGAGTTGGATCAGTCACTTCTCCCCGCTCCACCGTCGTTTTCTTTGCATTAGGCCTGAAATGGAGGGTCTCATTTCCAAGTAGAGAAAGCGCACAGCCTCTGCCAATCCAGAGGTTCTTGGTTGCATGTGCCCGGTTCTCTTTGCACATGCATTAGACCTGGCTGCAGGGCCGGCCTTAAGCCAATGTGACCAATGTCATCACATTGGGCCTCACACTTTGGGGGCACCCGCACCAGCACAGCAAGCATTTGGCCTACTGCTGCAGCTGGGATCTCTATGGGCTGTAAATCAGTGGGGCAAGCACAGCAGCTTTGCCTTGGGCCTTCCCACCTGCCCCTGCCTCTAAACTGCCCAAAATGGGCCTCCTGGAAGCAGTTATCACCTGGAAGATGTCATCACCAGTGGTGTCATCTACAAACAAGGAATGGGAACGCTGGGTGGGACTTCTGCGTGATTGTCTGCCCGCCTGTCCCGTTCCGCGGCTGCCCTGGCCTCAGGGGGGTGCCTGCTTGCCAGGGGAGACGGGTGGGGGGCGCACCGGAGCCAGTGGGGCGTGCAAACTGGGGGCAGCCCCCCCCCCAGGCCAGGGCAGCCGCAGAACGAAACGGGTGGGCTGCCAATCATGCGGAAGTCCCGCCCAGCGTTCCCGTCCCTTGTTTGTAGGTGACACCCCTGGTCATCACCAGGTGCCATGCTTTGTGTGTGGCACCACAAGCGTTCTTCTGGTGAGTGGGAGCCCCATGGGAATGCCCCGCATTGGGCCCAGCTGTTCCTAGAGCCAGCCTTGCCTGGCTGTGCTGCTTACTGATATTCCTAGATGAGCCTGACAGAGATATTGTAAGTAGGGATACAAGATACAAACTGAGACAGAGTGCCTGTACCTTTAACCACTGTATGGAAGCAGGGGAATTTAGGCAGGTGCAGCTCATCATGGAAGGGTTTGAAAAGAGGGAATTTGGGCAGGTGCAGCTTTTCAAACCCTTTCATGATTAGCTGCACCTGCCTAAATTCCCTTTTCCATACAGTGGTTAAAGGTATAGGCACCCTGTCTCAGTTTGTATCTGGTAACGCTAATTATGAGCATCTGGAGTGAGTGGGGATTAGGACACTAGCCCTTCTTGTGCCACAGTAAATGTGCTTCTTTAAACCCTGATTTGTACATCCTCAGACAGAATGAGCAAGGGAGAAAAATTACAAAGGGGCCAACTTTAGAAGCAAACATTTTAATACATACAAATTACCATCAAGAGAGAAAATTAATAAAAATATCAAACAAAAAAGTTAGTGTTTCCACAGGCAAAATTCTGCTGATCTAGGGAAAGCAGGAACTAATGGCCAAAGACTGTACCTTTTGGTTTGTGCCAGGGAAAGGCTGCAACATGGTGGTAAGGAGTAGCTTATCCATTCTTCCTCCTCCTCCTCCTTGATCCTCAACGACAACATTTGGTCCAGACTCGCAGCCCAATCTCAAGCAACTTTCCAGCATGGATGCAGCCCTAGGAGGCCTCTGTGACGGCCCCTCCCACCACATGATGCAGCGCATGCCCCACTGGCATGGCTGCGCCAGTCCTGGAAAGTTGCACTGAAAAATGCGCTGTAACTCAGAGTGCAATCCTAAAGTGGAGTTAGGCCGGCATAAACTAAGCCAGCAAAGTTTGGCCAGCATAAGGGCCACCATAAAGCGTGTTTGGACCACTCTTGGAGTCAGGGAGGATGGCTCATGTCTGTGTGCTGGCCTCTCTGGCTTTTCTAAGGCCACCATTTGCTCAGCGTCTATGGCCCTAACTATACCACAAGCTTGTATCTGTTTGAAATTCCTTTAAATGTCATAAATTCTTCTATGGAATCCCAATAGTTGTAAGTTTACTGAGTATGCTGAGATGTCCATTAGGCACCTCTAGATTCCTAAAAGAAAATGGGTAAGAATGACCTAATTATAAATTGGTATGCTGCACCATAGATATGCCCTCAAATTCATTTCGGCTTTGGCACATGCAAGGAAGAATGATAATGGGATAAATGGTTCTGCTTTGAAGGCACATTTATATGGCAGCTCTCCTGCAGTCTCAATTTGGTGTTTTAAGTTCCCAGTTGGACTTTTCAAATGTGTATCTTTAAAGGCTCAGAACTTCTGAGTTCTTTGCAGGCTTTGTATTTTTTGCTTTGTATTTTTTGCAGGCTCAGAACTTCTGCAGTAGTCTGGTCCCCAAAACAGAGTGAGGGAATCAATGGATACAGATGGTGTCCAGGATTGGCTATGTTAACGTCAAGTATATCTGAACTTGCTCATTTGGTTGCTCATGTAAAAACAATACTTTTAAGATAGCTGACAGTGGTCTGATGCAGCCATTATTGCCTATGATGGATTTGTACGCCTTTCTTTTACTTCACTATCATCTCTGGTCCGATAGGGCTTACCCATTTTGGAAGCCGTTCCATACCTGTGAGCAGAGATGATAGTAGGATGAATATGCACATCATGGGCAAAAATGTGTTTACCATGCCATCTTCAGATCTGAGGAATAAGAAAAAAGTCTGTCTTGGTGAACTTCTACACCTTCAAATCAGGGTAAAAATTAGTTTTTGGTAGCTAATAATCAGTGCTTAGAAAGAGGAGAGATCTCTCCTCTTTCTAAGCACTAGTTACTTGCTACCAAAAACTATTTGGGGGGGGGCAAATGAGAGAGAGGGAGAAAGAGAGTGCATGCACAAGCACATGTGTGTGTGGAGAGGGGCACCATCCTCACCCTCCATAAGCAAGAACCTAAGCACTGTGTTGCAGCCTCCCTTTGAAAGCAGCCAGCAGTTCCTCCTTCTGATTTGATTAAAGGAGAAGAGGCAATAAGCAAGTACAAAAAACAGACAAGGGCCAGAGAGTTTACATATAGATTCAAATAGCATTCTCAGACACACAGGGGCGCACACACACAAATGCCACTGCTTTATGCCATTTGCCAACACGCCAATAATGCAATAATTTGCCAATGCCATTATTGCTAGAGGACGGCAGCACTCCATGCCCATTTACACAAAATGCACAGTCATCAGCTCAAGTGCATGTGTTCCCTGCTCCCACTGTGGGGACACAGGTCATACATGTATGCCAATGCAGATGTGCAAAATGACAACTCAGGAATACTTTGAAGATGTGCAACCAACAGGCCTACTGACACACCACAGTTGTGCACTCACACGCATGCACACACACACACACACACACACACACACACACACACACACACACACTGAGTGACATACTTCATTATCATGGCAAGCTGTGTCAATATGCACATGCTTCATAGGATCAACATGTTCACATGCACACAGCCACACACACGCCACATTGTCACTCACATACAAGCATACATCTTCCCTTCATAGTCTGGTTAGCTGCTTCTCCACAGGACCTGCACACAAAGGTGACCTACAACCCCTTGCTACATCCACTTGGTGCAAGCACTCTCTTGGTAAGCCATGAAGAGAGATATACCCCTCTTCCTCACCAAATGTCTGCACCCTTCAATATTTTTTTTTTTTGCAGACAAGTTGTACATAGATCAAATATTCAATAAAGATTTCAGTGCATAATTATAATGGGAGAAGTGCTGGGGCTCAAGTCTTCCAGAAGCCAGACTCCATATGATGTTGATGACTTGGGGATGCAGGTAGGATGCCTCTGTATTCACTTGCTCAGAGGCACAGTTCTACCCACTTGCATACACAGATTGTGATCCAAGCAGATTAGGTTAAATATCCCAATTCACATATTCTGGACCTGGGGAAAAAAAAAAAACAGGTTCTAGGGATAAGCCTCAAAGGGGTTATGTGTATGCTCTATATCAGTGGTTCCCAAACTGTGGCTCAGGACCCACCAGTGGGTTGAGAGCCAATTTCAGGTGGGTCACCATGAATCTAAAGCAGCCATATTGAAAATATGGGAAGATTAGATGCTGGAAACGGGGAGGGCTGTGTGGCTGTTTTGCTTTTGCCAAGGTTGTAAATAGGCTTTTTTCTTTGTGATTCACTTCGCTATTGGAAAATGACTGAGAAATGACCGCTATTGGAAAATGACCCCGCTTATTGCTGCCTTCTCAAGAAAAAAGTAGGCTCTGGCATCACAATGATGGCACTTCCAGCCATGACATCATGGAGTGGGTCTAAAAGTGGGTCTCGGTTGATAAAACATTTGAGAACCACTGCTCTATATGCTTGCCTTTTCACAGGATGCATGTTAACACACAGCAGTTCTTTATATTGTATCTCCACCCCATATTTTACTCCATATGAAATCATTACATTTCATAGAATCACAAGATACATAACATAGAATCTTGTGTAGAATAAGCAGCCATATTCAACAGGGAAACAACATTCTTATCTTTTTCTTAGCCAGGGGAATACAGTGTTTAAAAAAATAAACAAAGAAAACCTCCACAGGGATTTATTCTTGCAGGACATTGTCTTGGGGTGATGGAATAAAGGAAGCGTTGTTTTAAATAACTGATCACCTGCCTCTTTCAGCCCTTGGGCTGCATCACCTGTGCCCTGGGAGGGACAGAATTCCCACACTTGCACCTCATTCCCATTCAGAAAAAAATCCTCCTATCACCCTAAATAGCATGTTCCTGCACATAATGGTGGTGAATCATGCTTTCTGCTGCAGGAGTGATGCTGACAAGGAACGCACCCACTCCTGTCACTTTCCTTGATAGAATCACTTCACATATTCCCTCCCCCCCCACACACACACATTTTGTGCTTCTTTCCACATCAGCAATACCCCCTGCCTGGCAAACCCATCTTCTCCAAACCACACCTTGGTTTCCACACTGTAAAATACATTTAACAGAATGTCTGGAAAAGAAAAGGACTTCTGTTGCAGACTGGTATTTCAGGTTGGAATGGAGTGGTGCATCTTAAGAGAGAGTGTACATATACAAATCCACCCTTACAACCCAAGCTTAGGGCTGAAAAAGGTGGTTATGATGCAAGAATCATCTCTCGGAATTGGGTTCTTTTCACACATACAGGCCACGTAACTGGAAAGCAATTGCCAAACCAGTTTCCCATCAGACCAGCTTCCCATCTAGCCCATTGGTCAGCAACTTATGGGAGCATCACCAACAGGAGGGAATGGATGATGCTGGACCACAGCCCCACTAACAGCCCCACAATGAACGATCTGATTACGATCTTCTTCTGAGATTTCTGGCAAGTCTTGTGGAAAGACACAACATCCTTCCTTGCCCACCCCACATCTCTCTTGTTTCTGCACTGGAAAGTGGGTGGTGGTGGTGGAGAAGAGTTAGTACTTTTCAGAACAGGTTGGGCATTCCTAAGCCAAAGTGCTTGGGACCAGAAGCATTTTGGATATTGGATTTGTTTGTATTTTGAAATGTTTGCATATACCTCATGAGGTATCTCGGGATGGGGCCTAAGTCTAAACATGAAATTCATTTATCTCTAATATACACCTTATACACACAGCCTGAAGATAATTTTATACTTTTAATAATGTTGTGCATTTTGTGTAACCCATCCCATGAGGTCAGGTGTGGAATTTTTCACACTTGTAGCATCATGTCAGATCTCAAAAAAGTTGGGTTTTTTTTGGTATACTGAACTTTGGATTTTAGAATTCCAGGTAAGGGATGCCCAACCTGTACTAGTTCTCAGATGTGACTCAGAGCCTCCAGTTGCCAATCTCCAGTCTAGTCCCTGATTGCCTATTCTAACTAACAAGGGTGCCCTCTGCTCTTTGACTCCAGAGCTCAACAGTAGATGCTAAAAGTTCAGGTTAGGATGCCAGCTCTCTATGTGCTCTCTACACCATGTGGGTGGGTTCCTGCACTACTTCACACACAGAAATGTGAGAGCCAGTAGCAGGGGAGGTGGGTGGAGAGTGATAATCACATGTTTTGTGTTGGGTTTTGCAAATCTTGTCATGTGGCCTAGAGATGCTCAGTGACAGAGCACCTGCTTTGAATGCATAAAATCTAGGTTCAATCCCTGGCACTCCCAGGTAAACTAGGAATAACCCTAATCTGAAATCTACTACTGCCAGTCAGCACAGACAATAAATTTACTTAGATGATCTGACTCAACTCTGGTGTCTCCCTAATCCATGTTACATTAATTGGCAACAGAAGCCAGATTTTCTACCTGAGGCACTACGGTATCTTGGGATGAGCTCGATGTTGCCAGCTGAGCTTCCCATCTAAAATTCAGAGCAAATATGGGGAGGCTCAAAGAGATGCAAAGATTGAATCTACAGCATAGGGAGTCAGCCCAAGTTGAAGTTGGAAAAGCAAGTTCAACATTTTGCTTAGCCCCTTGGCAACAACCAAGGTCCCTCAACCATCAAAATGAACCCCAGTAGAGTGGCAAATTATATCAGTCAAGACAATAGCACCCTGTGTGATGATGGCAAGAATTCCTAGCCCCCTCGAAGCTCCCTTACTGCACCATGCAAGTAGATGCAAAGGAGAATTTTTCTGCCGCAATTGAGGCTGCAATCCTATGCCCACTTTCCTGGGTGTAAGCCCCATTGAACACAATGAGACTTACTTCCAAGTAGACATGCATAGGATTGTGTCATGAACAATCTTCATTATGTACACAGACTTGGTGTCTTTCACAAAGGTGGAATAACCATGTTGGAATAAATCATGCAGAAGTGCATGATTCCCATTCACAGTGCCCTGATCCACCTTTAAGTCAAAGGTGCAACTCCAAGAGTTCAGATTGCCTCCACACAATGTAGCTTTCTTCAGACCTCTTTCCCATTCCCAAACAGCTACTGTGGATCTAACTGCAATCCAGCTTTCACCAGACTTTTGTAAAAGAGATGGGAATTATTTGCTTCAGGGCTAGGGCAGGATGAAGTCTTGCTGTAGAGGGGGGGGGGAACCATTGGTTGCCTCTTTGAAAAGCCTTTGCAAACACTTGTAAACATGTCTGGTGGGGAAAGCACGCTGCATGGCTTCAGGAGTGGCATAAACTCTAGCTAATGTGTATCTACTCTGGCTGTACAGATATCTCTGGAATCAGCCTTTGTCTCTCTTCTGAAGGGAGCGAGGGAGGGACTGGCCTTTTCTGGGTTAGCTTGAAGTGCACAAAAATCCTGCAAAACCAGTCTGGCCAGGACAGGGGGGGAAAAGAAAAGAAATGGAAGTTCTTTTGGCACTGCTGTCTGCTCTAAAGATGTGAAGTCTGCTTTCAGCCTCAGCAACTCTAGGAAGCCCCCTGGACTCCTCAGACCCCACTTAGAGCCAAATCAGAGCCCAGTCAAGCATGCCTATCTGTGCAGGTAAGGCAGGAAGCCAAGCTGTTGACTGACGGTTGTTTGCCTGGAAAGAGGGAGTAGACGCTTTGCAAGGAGGGGAGTGTGATTGCAGATGCAGGATGGAAGTGTGGGTGTACCGACAGGGCAGGGCTGGGCAGCTTTAAGGAAGGAGAAGTATCGTACCAAATCACACTGACGGGAGCTCACAAACTACCCACTCCACACACTCACACCAGTCAGTCTCTCATACACACTCACACACTTCTAAACAGAAAGTCATAATACTGTGCAGGTCTAGTTAACACATGGACACCATGTTTTTCATGCCATGTACCATCTCATCCCCTTCGTACCATTCTCTTAGGTCCAATCCCCTTCTTTCCTGGTTCCAATCCGCCCCACTGTCCCCACTCCTTGTGTCTTTTCATACAACAGTGGAACGTTCCTTAATGAACGGCGAAGTGGTCAGGTCCTGTTTTTGTGTGCACCGTTCCAAAGAACTGGAGCTGCGGAGGGGAATCATGCAACGCTCTGAAGGCTTTCCCTGCCCCATCATCCCCCAGCAGCAAAGCACTCGGAGGAACTCCTTTCTCATGTCCTTGCTGCGGAGAGTGTAGATGAGTGGGTTGATGAAGGAATTGAGGGTGGCAAAAGCAAAGAAATACTTTGCCTTGTAGAGGATAGGGCAGGACTTCCTTTCACATGAAGCGTCTATTGAGAGGATGATGAATGCTGGTAGCCAGCAAATAATGAAGGCCCCCAGGACAAAGGTGACCGTCCTAAGCAAGGCCATAGTCTGGGAGCTGGCAATCTCGGCATGGCTGGAGCGCACAATGCGGTAGATCCGGACGTATAGGACCACAATGGAGAAGAGGATGAGGGTGAAGACGGTGACGACAAAGACAATGTAGCGTTTGGAGTAGAGTGGCAGGACAGTGGAGCACTCGTTGAGGTTGGGCATGCAGTTCCAGCCAAGAATGGGCATTCCCCCAATGGCTGCCGAGATGACCCAGCAGGCTCCGATCAGCAGCACCATCCGGCAGTTCTTGTCGCTGCTGTAGACCTTCACCTTCGTGATGGCCACATGACGCTCTATTGCAATGGCCAAGAGACTGAAGACTGAGGCAGCCAAAGTGGCAAAGGCCGTGCCCTCACGCACAAACCACTGTACGGGGGTGAGGTGAAAGGTGGCCGGGCCAGACAACAGAACATTGGCAATGAAGGCTGAGCCAGCCAGCAGGTCTGAAAAGGCCAGGTTGCCAATAAAGATGTACATGGCAGAGTGAAACTTCTTGTTTCTCCAGACAGACACCAGTACTAGAAGGTTCTCCAGGATGATCAAGCAACACAACACAATGATGGCAATGGTGATGAATGTGGGTGAAGGGTCGTCATCTTTCTCCAGCTTATCCTTGGTGTAGCTGTAGTGCTCCAAGATCTTGCTTTTGTTGAAGTAGTGCTTATAGATGCTTTCCATGACTGAGCCACGCTTTCCTGGGACTAACCAGGGAAGTCTGTATTAGAGGACATGCGATAGGATGGTGCCAAAGATGTGCCCATCCAGGGCAGTGGGAGCAGGAAGCCAACCTGGTGAAGACACATAGAATCAAACAGGATTAGAAGCTCAGAACAGAGAACGAGAAGAGAAGCAATTTAACTCATTGCCAACAGCTCTGGGGATTCACAGAGCCGTGTGCATTCCAATTATTCGTTTTTGGTCGCATTCTTTGAAGCAACAAGACTATAGCAACAGATAGTGATGAGGGGGAGGTGTTGCAAAGACTTTTCTTGGGGATATTTCAGGCTCCCTCTCGATACTTTCGACTTTCATGAAAGAAAAAAAGGTATAGTAGGTCTCTAACAAACAAAATGAAGTAAAACTAAACTTTCACTAAACAGAGATACCAAGAAAAACATACTGTACAGTACAGGCCACCCAATACAATGCAGTCTACATAATAGTTCAGTAAGAAGCAAATAGTCCAGCGTCTTGTGCTCCACCTTCCCATCTCCTGGCTGACTAATGTAGAGCTACTGGCAGCCCAATCCTAACCTCACCCTGGAAGAGTGAGGCCCGCCGGCCTGCCCCATATCCAGCGCGAGGTTGGGGACGGCTGCCGCACAACTTGGAATAAGAGGAATTAATTCTCCTTACCCCTTGTTGCATGGCAGATCCTCCTTTTGAATCTGTGCCAGCAAAATCACTAGTGCAGATCTGAGGGCCCCATGAAAGGCCAACTGGACATCAGGATCTGGCCTAAGTGCCAGAGGCTGGTCCCACCCTCTCCCTGGGCTGGTCTGCCCATGGATCTGCTCTCCCCTGCCTCGATCCACCCTCCTTCGACCCCCTGTGCTGGCCTCCCTTGGCTGGCTTGTCCTTACCTGGCCTGGGTGGCTTGGGGTTTGGATCTGGCCTCACTGAGCCAGGGCACGTCCATGGGCCGGCTCAGCCTCCACCCTTTGGTGCAAAAGTGCCTTATGGCACATTTGTGACACTCCTGGGAGGGCATAAGGGACTTGTGCCAGCCTTAGGAAGACTCTGGATTGTACTCTGGGAAGAATCACACACACATGGCATTTATCTAATGAAAAATCACGTAAAATAAATTTTAAACATGTGTCTAGTTAGGTGTCTAGTTTATGTTTTGTAACTGCACACTGTCTGTTCTCCCCCCTCCCGCCCCAATTCCAAGCTCCTGGCTTCAGGCCTGAACAAGGAAATATTGACAGCTATATACATTATGGTAGCACCGCTCCCTTCCAGTTTTTGGGCTATACCTTCCTATCCAAGCTCTATGTCCCAATTCTTCCTGCTATCTCTGTAGAGGTCTCACAACAAGCCCACCCTGAAAAATACAAGCTATATGAGACTATTCAGCCACTATAGACAATGTGAGGTCATTCTGTGACTCCAGCCTCTGTGTCTAGCAACACAAGGTTCAAACTTCCAGCTCACATACTGATTTGCCCCAAGCCATCTGGGGAGTCCATGATCAAAACCAGGATTAGATCCCTAATCTAACTTTCTGGCCACAGGACCAGACAGGTCCTCACCTCCCCCTGGTTACGGTTTTCATCTTCAGGAAGCAGAAGCCTCTTAGTGCTGCCTGGATTTGCATTTGAACTATGGATGCCTGGGAGACTGTAAAGGTGGGGAAGAAGAGGCCCTGCTGGGACAGGAAAGCTGTTCTACCAACCCCTGCCCTTCAGAAGTGCGGTGCCGCATGGAACCATTGTTGTTCCTTTGCTACTGCATTTCCCGTACGGAAAGCAGGTCCTGTTATATACAGTAGGGGGTTGGGAGTAGGCTCCGTTTCTCAATGTATATCAGTTTTGACCACACATCCTATCTCCACTTTGCTGGCTGAAACTGGCCTCCCTTCCACACCACTGACTTCAACTGGCCACAATGAGAGGCTGCGATGTGCGGCCAGTCAGGATCTTGTCCAGCCACTGAGAATTGCTGCTTGTTGAAGCTGCGTCTTTTACCTCAGGGTCATTCCAAAACAACTTCTTTGCACCAATGGTGGCTGGTCAACAGGCCAACTGCTTGTGTGGAAAAGAGGTGAGCCACCAGCAGGGGGGTTGGCCCTCCCGCCCGCCCTTGTACAGCTCTAAAAATGGAGCCTGGCATGGGGATGTGGAGTGGGGGTGCAGGGGGCGGAGACCCGGCACAGAGGGAGGAGCTCCTCGTACTTTGCCCTGGGTGGAGCCTCGGCTGGCTCCGCCACTGCCTGCAGTCCTGCCTTATATAGTGGTGAGTATAAAGGGTCTAAGATGACCACAGGTAAATGTAAACAAACTAGAGCTATTCAGCCAATGTTTGTTATCAAGAAGTTCAAAATTTAGCTCCTGTCCCCTCAGTTCTCTGGCTTCCTCCCTCTCTGTCCATACACATGCGCACAAACACACAAACTTTCCCCTAACAATGTGTAGAATCTTCTGCCTTTGGATCCTAAAAGTGCCCACACTGTAGCTTCTCTCACAACAGCTGCAGTGGTTGTCAACTGTGATTAATCTCAGAAGTTGGAAAATTTATAAATATTCCATTCCATTCCATTCCAACAGATCAGCCAAGAAAGGTGTGGTGAAGTTGAGGCTTGCTAAGTGCAAGGAGTTTTCATTATGTCTTTAAATTGCTAAAAGTGCCCTCCATGTTTTTAGATATTTTCATGGCAGTATTTGGAAAGATAACAGCCAAAAGCAATCCAAGGGATGCCAGAAGGAAAAAAAAAAGGCTTCAACACCAACACCACACAAAACCAACATTTCCCAGCTTGTTTTGAGTTCTGAGGAACACTAATTTGGTTAAAAAAAAATCCCTTCACAAATATCCATTTAAGCTTGTCAGTTTAAATATTCTACTGAACAGGATAGAGAGAGCTCAGACAAGGATTAGTGTTGCTCACTACCCAGCAAGGATCCAGAGGAGTAGGCCAGAAAACAACATGGAAGTGCAACAAATGCACAGCATTAGTTGTCCACCGCACACTTTATATTAGCAGTTGTGATAAATTCCAAAAATAATCCACAGGCGGTGAGCTCCACAGGTTGTGAAAGCCTGGGCTAGATTTAAGGAGAGACCATCCGCAGGTATTTCAGCCTACTGAAAAGGAACTACGGATTGTCACTGCCAAAGAACAGCCATAAATGCCTCCTGCTTTTATATTCCCCTTTTCATAACTCATCGCTTTGATCTTTTGAACAATATACTGTTTGGTGATAATGAGATCCTCGCATTTAGTTGAACATCCATATAACAATTAAGGTGTGCCTCTCACACTTAACAACATAACATTACTGTCAGCAAAACAAGACGGGTATTCAAGTAACAGTCTTTTTTTTTTCTTCATTAAAACATGTCATGTTTTAACTTTCACTTTAATATTAGGTTGGAAGCCCCACCTTCCCCTTCAAACATGTCACCAGGAGATCTAGCCCTGAGGCAGGCTGGGAAAACCTGCTACTGCTTCTCCCCCTGCCCCCCAGTGGGAGTGAGAGGAAAAGAAACTCACTTCTCTCAAGCTTCAAAAAAACAAACAAACCACAAAAACACACTGACGTGGTTCCTTTTGCCTGCCACCCGATTATTAATTACCTTTTTTTTTTTTTTTAGAAGAAGCAGACAGGCATCAACCCCACCCACGTGCCATAGGCAAGGATGATGCCTACAAGGAAGGGTGGTGATTACTGTGGGACAGGCTGAATACACAGGCAAGCATGTGCAGAGCTGTTCCATCTTCCAAAGCTTTTGCTGCTGTGTTGTCATGAAAACACAAAGCAACCAGAATTGTCCACATGCAACTGGCACTGGTGCTGCGGCAAACATTCATTAGAGCTGGGCAAGGCTCCCGCCCCTTCTTTCCTCAGCCACAGAAGCGTCTGTTGTGCTGGATCTGAGCCCTCTTAGATCAGGCTGCTGAGCTCCTTCGACATGCAACAGGCAGTTCAATCAAGAGCCTTGAAAGACAATCAGTGCCTTCCCTCCTCTTCCACTCACACCAACAGTTGCAGCAGGTCCTGAGCCTGGAAATTGATCAAGCAGATATCCAGCCCATGGCCAATCCCCAGGCTGTGCCTGAATAAGGGAGTCACACGGTAGCTAGTCAGAACCCAAACCATGGAAGACTCTTGCCCAGGAATTGGCCCCAGCAGGACACAGGTGAAGGCGTGTGCTCTCTGGTCTGAGTCACAAAAAGGGGCCTTCTTCCCTGCCACAGAAATGCCACACTCCCAGGACATCAGGAGTTGGATATGACCTCCGTGCTGAAGCACGACCCATAGAAACCCAGTAGCCAGGATGGTGTAGTGGTTGGAAGTTCAATGTAGACCTGGAAAGTCCAGGTTCAAAACCCCACTCAGCCATGAAGCTTCCTGGATGACTTTGGGCCAGTCACTCTCTCTCTCTCTCTCAGCCTCACCTACCGCACAGGGTTGTTGTGAGGACAAAAGGAAGGAATTATGTAAACTATCCTGAGCTCCTGGGAAGGGTGGTATAAAATATATATAAAAATAAATTTCAGCCTCCTCCACACAACAGGCTGAGCAAAGACAGCAGAGCTGGACCAAGAGGAAGGGATGGCTTGTTTGCTATTCTGATCCCTTTCTAACTGAACCGGGTACTTGTGTGCTCCAGCACAGGAAAGACGAAATGAACGGTCTAGAACTGAAGGGGATGGCGACATGTTAATGAATGGCCAAAGACTGCTGGAAGATGGGAAAGCAACTTTGCTTGTGGTTTGTCTATTATGTTCCACCCTGTCCCGCCCCCTTCCCCAGGCCGTCAAGGAAGCTCCCAACTTTAAAAACAGAGAAATACATTAAAAATCCTTTCAAATGTTTCGCAATGGCAAGGGCATTTGTGGGTGGAACCAGGTAACACTTTGCTAAGGCTGTCTGGGAACAGTTGCCCATGGCATTCACAGAACAGTACACACAGCCCTCGAAATGGCAATATTGGTTTGGCAAACATACACTGTAGTTTACTGCAAGATAAATGCAGTTTCCCTACCATGAACATGTCGGGAGGAGGCACACACTTTTGATCCCACACTTAAGTACAGCTGCCATGTTTATTGTGCAGCAGAAGAATATTCCAGAAAAATCCGTCATTCCAGTTTCTAATGTTGCAGATCACAGGAAATGGGGCATAGTCCTCTCCCATAGTGGCATCTCCAAGCATTGTGGGAAATTTCTTCCCTTTGGTGTAACAATGTAGCAAATGGCCAGACTGCATGTTATGACAAATGTATAATGTGGCTTGTTGTGCTTTTTAATAAATTATCTCATGAGGTTTGTTTGTATCACAAAATGAAGGTCAAACCCTGGCAGGAGGGGGCTCTAGCACTTTGCCCCTTGCAGTGATTTTGATGTTGATCACTCTCCCCCTACTATGCTATTCTATTTTCTATGCTTAATAGGAAAAGAAAACAATATCCATAGGCCTTTGTAATAAGTAGTGTGCTCCTAAGAAATGAATGCAATTTACCTGAAAAGAGTAGACACCTTAGTAAGGTTGCTAGACTAACTCAGAAAATCTTTGGTTCATCAAGCTCAGAATCCCAATCTTCAGCAGCAGTCAGCATCATGTTCTTCTGAGGAAACAAAGAAAAAGGGAGTAGTTATAGGATGACCCATCCTGTGACATTTGCTCCAGGCTTCTTACAGTCTTATATTTAGGAAAACACCATGTTTAAGGCTGAGTCTCTTCAATCACTACCATCAACAGGCTACACACAGTTGATTAGGCTGCATCCAAACCCCTGTTCCCACGCTGCACTGTCCCAATTTGGGCCGCGTGGCATGCTCAGATTTGTGCCTGCTAAACAGCAGGGCCATCAGAACTATCAGGGTGGCTGGCGCCTACCCCAGGGTAAGGGGACGAACGTGCCCCTTGCCCAGTGGTGTCATTCAAATGATTTAGGAACTCACTTTTGAGTTCAAATTCAAATGTTGGGGGGGGGGGGGAAACAAAAAAACCCGGAAGCAGCCACGGAGCCCATTAGGATCCGGAACGCCCGTTCTGGTCCATTCCCCCTGAATGCCATCACTGCCCTTGCCCTGTGAAGGCTCCAGCCTGCTCCTAACTTGCGTTGGAAACAGCACAGGCCAGCCGGCCGGCCTGTTCTAGCACAGGTTAGGATTGCACAGCCTATCATCTTTTATATGTAACCTAGGACTGATATAAATCACAGGTATTAGAATTCAGTCAATAAATTAAAGGCAGTGCTGGTTATGTGTTCTGTTAAGAAACCTAGCTTAATTGCAACTAGTGTGATCTGACCTGGGGGAATTCCAAACTACCACATCTCACCCCATGTTACTGCTTTTGGCTTCTCAGTCAAGGTACTAGAAATAACTGCCCTCCAGGGGAGTGTGGTGGGCAGGGATTGGAAGCTGGCAGTCTGGTGACTCAGTACCTTAGTTACTGTAGATTCTGGCAGCTATTGATTTTATAGATATTTCTGGATGGATCTAGTGATGCCAGAGCAATCAGATACCGATCTAAATGCATCTTACATAGGATGCCAGATGAAGGAGTGTGGCAAGGACTTTTCAAAGGACCCTGGGATGTCACTCTGCCCAGAGCTATTACCCCTGCAGCCTTAGAGGAAACCATTTTCTCCTAGATAGGCTCGCTGCTTCAGACAGAGTCCTGTTGGGCACAAAGAGCCCAAAGAGATGGACAATGGGGTAAGAATGATGGGTGGAGTATCCTCTTCTGCATACTATCCCTTCCAACTGTTGCACCCCCTCATCTGGCTTTTCACATCAATAGTACAGACTTTTAACAAGAGACAGCAACATCATGTATAGTTTGGGCCAGAGCATCTCAGCTCTGTCCCACCTATTTGTAAATACGTTCCTAGCCCTGGTGGCTACAGAGAAGTGCATCAAAATATGTGGGCTGTTCCTGGTCAAAAATGAAAAGCTGCAGAATAAGGCTTCAGTGCCCGGCACAGCTCCTTGCTCCTCTCCATGGTTAGCAAAATGAGAATAAATTAATAAAAAGAGCAAAGATGGCAGAATCATGGCAGAATCACTTATTTGTATGCTTGTGAAATTCAGCAAGACTTGGGATTGCCCAGAAATGGAATTTTATTTTAAAAGAACAAGGAGTACACACAACCTTGCCTACGCAATATGGTTATGTGGGAACCTCTCCACTAAAACTGATGTTACGGGCCTTCCCAGCATACAACAGATCTTCTCTCTAAGTGTTCAGATGCACTCTTCCTCAGAAATGAACTGGAAATCCGCTCCCCCCCCCCCCAACAGAGACACTCATGTGCGCAGTTCTCTTTCCCTCCAGTCAAAATACAGTTTGGTGAGAAATCCACAAACCATCATTCATGCCTTTGAAAAACTGAAGGCTAGACTACCGCAACATGGTCTGTACGGGACTGACCTCCTGAAAGCTGTTCAGTTCAGCTCTTGGCAGGGATGGGTTACTAGACAGAGGATGATTATTCAGTTCTGGTACCAGGTTGCTGTGGGCCCCAGGCAAAGACTAGCTCCAAATGCAATCCCCCTCCCTAACGTCACCACTCACTGCCCCTCAGTACTGGGGCTTCAGGGGTTGGTCAGGTGTGCGGGCCAAAGCGTGTGGGCTCTCAGCCAGGCCCCTCCTGTTCAGTTTGATGCTGCCACTGATTCTATAAACAAGTCTGCTAAACGGTGGCACTGGGTAGGTGAATGTGAACAGAACAGAACAGGACACTGACGGGGAGTGGGGGAGAGGTCAGTAAACGCCGGTGTGTGCCAGCCTCCACTTCACTTCCCTATTACCAGTTGGCTTCCTCTCACTTTTTCGTTTAAGCCTTGCCTCTTACCCACTTCCTCTCCTCAGCCTTCCTGCTTTAGAAGGTAGGCTTAATGTAACAGTGGACTGAAAGTGTGATTCCTAAAAACAGATGGGGGGGGGGTGTAATCCAGTTGGAAGTATGGGGCAGGGCAAGTTAATGCTATTTGTATTTTTTTAAAACAACAACAACAAAGAATATACACAAATACCCCTCAGTAATTGGCAAAATCACCTGCTTCAATGCAGCAAACTTCTGCTTCCATGCAAAACTTTGGTGCAAACTCATCACAGAAGGAAGATTTAACCTTTCAATTGTCATACGCCAGACTCCTAACTTTACCTGGAGCCTGACATGAGGTAGGCCAAAGAAACTGCTTTGTTGATTACCTGGCAAAGGCAGAAAGACCAAACTCCTGGTATTTGTACTGGCAGTGCCTGCACCAATTGTGCAGTGCCTGTTGTGCAATTGAGCAGTGCCTGTTGGGGGCCTTGAGAGAAAGCCCTGCATTGGGCCCCGGATAGCACCCTATTGATGATACATTGGGCAATACCACCAATACCGAAAGTTCAGGGGTAAGCCTGGTGAGGTAGGCCCTCGGATGACCATGGGCCCTTAGGCTGGCTGGGTTGACAATCCATGCCTGCCAAATCACAGGGGCTGATGAGGCACAGTAGCATGCATCCATCCCTGCCAAAAGGAGGCTTAAATGCCCTTTTCGAAAGATTATAGGGGGAGGAGGAGGAGGCAAGGCAGGTAGAATTAATTGTTTAGTTCACTATTTGACATCTGCAGGCTGAACAGGGGGAGAAAGCTGAGCTCTCCCAGATAGGGAAAATGCATTGACATTTCCTGAGTGTTTTTTTTTGTTTTTGTTTGTATACCTGCATGAATACCTACAGGTGTTCTACCTGTATCTTTATTGTGTAGGCAAGAATAATTTAGCTGGTTTAGCTGATTCAACTCCCCTGAAGCAGCAGAGCATGACGAGTTGGACTAGGTGAAATTCTTTCCCCGCACAACAATTAAAAGTATTATATGGGGAGTCCTAATGCTGAAACGTTGTCTGTCCCTGGTCTACAGCAATCTAACAACTTCTTTCTTAAAAAGAACAAAACAAAACAAAAATTAGTCTAATTTAAGGATCAACGTAGCTCACGTCAGATTAAAAATACAATTCGAGTAATAAAACACATTACCACACACAAACACGATCCAAAATCCAACAACTAAAAAGCTGGAAAATAATCAACTGCCGAAACAAGGGGACACAGAATAAATAATGGCATCCCCCCACCATATCCATGGGGGTTCTGTTACAGCTGCCCTGCAGATCTGGAAGCAGCAGATACCCTATGGAAATCCCTATGAAAATAGTAGCCTCCCATGCCCATTATAGTACCTTAGTTTTTGTTGAGCAGGGCTAGGAGCACGTGTGTTTCTTGCTTTAACAAAGCAATATTCTTGCTGAACTGACATGCAGGCAACCAGCTTGCACGCTAGAGGGAGACTAACTGAACACTACCAACAGGAAGCAGGAAAATCCGGATGATAAAACACTTTGTTTTCACATAGAACCTCACTAGTTACTGATAACAGAAGAGAAAACGTGCAAATCTTGATCATATTTTCGAAGTATGAGAGAGCCCAATTATCAAACTGAAAGAGCCCAATTATCATGCAGGCTGCCCTTTCAGCAGAATCAATTCTGCCAAGGCGTCACATTTGCAGTTCACAATTGAGACGGCCGCACACTCTGACTCAGTTTCATACCTTTGGAAACATCCACAGGCAACTTTCCCTGCCCTTGCATGCCCCAGCTTGATCCAACGAGCAAATTTTCAGTCATTACTGGAGCAATTTCATTGCCCACCTATGCTTGCGTGGGAGCTGAATGGCCTGGAAGGAAGAGACAGCCACAGATGAAGAGATTGTTCACTTCTTGGTTTGAGCACATGTGTCTCAGAGCCACCAGCAGGATTTTTAAGAGTCAGGAAGCTTCAATAGGTCCAGCAAAAACAAGAAAACTAAAATAACACAACAGTGACTTACACTCAGGGAAGATGAGGAGATTGTTTCTTCTGGGAGTGGAGCTGTATTCTCAGAACTGTCTAGCAGCTCACCAATTTAGCAAATAAGTTAGTCTAGTTTTGATCACAAAGGGAAGGCACAGCTAAATCAGATTAAGGTAAATGAAACACTGTATAGTTCTCAGGGCAAAACATGACTTCCATCACACTACGCTTGCCTCTCTTTGGGGGCGGGGGTGGGGTGGGCGGATAGATGATGACTTCTAACAGGCCAATCCTATGCATGTCTACTCAGACGTAAGTCCCATTATAGTCAATGGGGCTTACTCTCAAGAAGTGTGGATAGGATGGCAGCCTAAGCTAAGAGTGATGATTTGAAGTGACGATTCTCTTACATTTAGCAGGAGGGAGAGCAGCTGCCCCTCTCCATCCCAGCATAGGGTCCCAGCATCCAGTGACTGTTTGTTGGTGCCTCTTTTATATCTTAATTTAGATTATGAGCCCTCCAGGACAGGAAGCCACATTTTGTTTTCATTTATTCTGATATGTAAATTACCATGTGAACTCTTTTATTAAACAGCAGTATATAAATATTTGCAATCAAAAATCTGGATTAGGACCAGAGTGAGAGAACTGGGTTACAACTCCCTCCACTCTGATCTTGAGTCAGACTGTTATCCCTCCCCCTCCATGCATGCATGCTTTTTAAAAAAAGTATTCTGTGGTAATGACATGTCATAACTAGTCATATCTTGTTTGACCCTCACTCAAGAGGTTAATCTGGGCTGAACTCATTTTTGCAAGGAACTCACACTAACTGAATTTTTGAAATTCCATATATACAGTATAAATAAACATAAAGGTTTCCCCACGACCGAATGGTCTAGTCGTGACCGACCGTAGACGGTGCTCATCTCCGTTTCAAAGCCTGTAGAGCCGGCGTTTTGTCCGAGGACAAGCTTCCGTGGTCATGTGGCCGGCATGACTCTACGCCGTAGCGCACGGAACGCCGTTCCTTTCCCACCGAAGTGGTCCCTATTTATCTACTTGCATTTAGGTGCTTTGGAACTGCTAGGTTGGCAGGAGCTGGGACAAGCAACGGGAGCTCATTCCGTCGCGCAGTCTTGAACTCCCAACCTTCTGGTTGGAAAGCCCAGCAACAGTGAATTAACCCGCTGCGCCACCACGTCCCTTCTCTCTCTCTCTCTCTCTCTCCCCCCCACACACACAGAGTATATTTGGAGTATATTGTGTATATTTGGAGACAGAAGTCTTGAATATGTCAGGGTATCTACTCACATTTTTACATGCTTTTGAACTGCTAGGTTGGCAGGAGCTGGGACAAGCAACGGGAGCTCACTCCATCGTGTGGTCCTTCGCTAACCTTCCAGTCAGCAAGCTCAGCAGCAGTGGCTTAACCTACAGCGCCACCACGTCCCACGTACGTCAAGGAGAAGGGCTTTACTTTCTCGCCAGCATGGTAGTTTGCTTGGTATGGGCATTTTTTTCCCCAGGGTGGGGGTGGGGTGCAGCTGTTTGAAGGAACATTGTCACTTGGCCCTCACTTGGCATCTGAAGTTCAGCTCAGTTACTACCTCAGTGATAACTAGGTTTCAGTTCTCTTTAATGGGCAGGCATAAGGAAGTGAATCCTCTTTCAAAGCCATTTCTCTCCGGCCCTTTCAGTTTCCTTCCTGGAATATATGGTAACACCTCTGTGGATATAACACTGTGGATACTTTCCTAGAAAACAGAATGCCGCGTGAAACAGCACTGCAGGAGAGAATAAATGGTGGCTCCAGCCATGCTGGCTTGGTGCCCGTGCTCTCAGGCCCATGTGAGGAGCAGCGTCGGCCTGGGAGCTCTAGCACTGATGCAAGGGTGCACCGACGCAACGGGGCAACTGGGGCAACTTATCATTGCGCCAGTGATGTCATTCAGGGGGAACGGACCAGAACGGGCGTTCCGGATCCTAACGGGCTCCGTGGCTGGTTCCGGGTTCCCGACAAGTGCCAATCAAAAGTGAGTTCCTGTTCCTAAATCATCTGAATGACACCACTGGATTGCGCCCTTAAATTGTGTAGGCCATGCTGCTGAAATCTCAAAAGCCAGAGAGGGGGCTGCAGAGTTTCTTTCCCCACGCAGCAGCAAAACCAGAATCATGCTAACTTTCTCAGGTTGTATAACTGAGATAGGTTGCAGAATCCAGCTGTTCAGAATTTTAATTTTAATTTAATTTTATTTTTTGGTAAGAGCAGAGTATGAACAGGCTGGGGATTACTGGGATAGGTGAAACACTTTCAACACAAAAAGGCCATTGATAAGTGCTGGATATTAATTCAGGTGTGCCCTGGTATCCTCCAATGAAGACATTTGGTATCCACATTCAGTTATCCACAGATACCATGGCTACTGGGACATCTAATAAAAAGATAGGGGAACATTAACAAATCTCTTTTTGTATGTTGTTGCAGCAAAGTCACTGGTGTTCCCTTAAATTTAAAAAGGTATCCCCCAGGTAACCATGGGGGGGGGGTTGTCCAGAACGGAACCCCAGTGGATACCGGGGCAGGCCTGCATTCGATTATTTTGGCTAGAATTGCCACAAGAGTGTCACAATCTTGCAGGGAGTCCCAGTGACTAACTTCTCCCACCTGGGTGCATGGCTTGCCAGAGCTGCTACTCAAAGGTCCCTTGTGAGTCATACAGACTGGAAGCAAGACCAGCTCCAGGTGTGAGAAGCCCCTGGACAAAATGGATCCCCTTCTATGCTGGAACTCCCCATGTGGGTGAGCCCTGGCTAGCTGATTAGGCAGTGGGAGTGGTGTTTCTTTCAGCCCCATGCGCTGGCCCTGGAAAGCTATGCATGGCAGTTGAAGCTACCATTTAAATCCCCTCCCCCACAATGCCCCTGACATTGCATCACTCCAGAGGGATGCTACCACGGGGACACTGTGAAGGAAATGATTGCTGGTACTGAGAGGAGCCCCAGTAGAAACTAGGTAAAAAATTTAAAAGCAAAATAATAGTGCTGGCATCGCTGCTAGTGAGACTTTCTAGGGTGCTGCCCCCCCCCCAGCATTTGCCCAACATTGCCATGTGCTGAAGCAGCACTGATGCAGGCAGGGGCAGCTGCATTCTGATAGTTGCCCAGAATATATTCAGATCAGAACTGGGAATGTTCTTAGCCTTGGATGGCTTGTATGTGCCTGCAATAAGTACAAGGTATGCTCTTAACTTTGAATGGCAAGATCCACCACTCATCAGTAACTTCACTCACTACTTTAAAAACAATGGTGAAAGTCAGGGTGATTCTGGCTCCACCGTGACACTGAGCATCTGCTGGGCCTCCAAGGTTGGCAAAGGACCCACTGCCCCAGCAGCACACCCAAGGAAGACAGAAACTGCTTCAGAGAAACCTCTGTTTGCATGCCCTACCTCTTGGAGCTTTAAGGGATCCAGCGGATGCCATTCCCAGAGCCCCTAAAGGCCTGGAGCTGTAACTATTTACACAAAAGCTCTTTCTAGGTTTTTTTTTCTTTTGCTCTGCAGGTACCTTTCCATAGTGAATCTGTTCTCTGCTTTTGGCACACCCTGACCGTCAATTACATTTCAGCACCAAATATATTTTGGAGCATGGCCTGAAGGGCCAGCAATGTTGGCTGTGCCCAGCGTCGTCATCCGCAAATGAACTCCCGGAACGCTGGGAGGGACGTGGGCGGGACTTTCGCATGATTGGCAACCCGCCTGTTTCGTTCCGCGGCTGCCCTGGCCTTGTATTGAGGAGGGGCTGCCCCCTGTTGGCGCGGCCCCCCGCTGCTTGCCCAGGCACCCGGCGCGCCCCCCACCTGTCTCCCCCGGCAAGCAGGAACCCCTCGAGGCCAGGGCAGCCGCGGAACGAAACGGGCGGGCAGCCAATCAAGGCGAAGCCCCGCGTAAGTCCCTCCCAGCGTTCCGGGAGTTCATTTGCGGATGACGACGCTGGCTGTGACCATGGATTCATTCTTGGGCAGAATCTGGCATACAAAGGTGTCCCCTTCCTAGTATGAAAACCAACAGAGGCCATGGCCAGAGCCCTTCCCTTATTATGTACCTCAGCCATGAGGCTCTTTTAACTGCCCCTCACACCCTCTTCTATGATCACACCCACCAAATTATACTAAAACTAGTAATAGGTTTGGAAAAAAAAACAGGAAAACTGGACAGGCTTATTATATGTAGAACATCAAGGCAGATCTTTTCTTTGTCCACAATTATCTAAGACATTTGCATCCTGAAGCATTTTTATTCTCTTAGGAAGAAGGGAAAGGAAGCTTCTGGCAACGGTCTGTGAGAAGTTTCCTAGTATTTCAGCTTTATACACAATATTGCCATCAAAGACCCAAGTAAGCAAACACTTAATAGTAGAGGAATGGAGAACAAGGATGCTGCTTCTCACGAAGCTCCGCTGCCATGTCTGCTGCTCCTTAGCTAATGCTATTAAGGGCCAAGGTAAAGGTAAAGGTTTCCCCACGACTGGATGGTCTAGTCGTGACCGACTGTAGGGGGTGGTGCTCATCTCCGTTTCAAAGCCTATAGAGCCGGCATTTTGTCCAAGGACAAGCTTCCGTGGTCATGTGGCCGGCATGACTCTACGCCGTAGCGCACGGAACGCCATTCCCTTCCCACTGAAGTGGTCCCTATTTCTCTACTTGCATTTAGGTGCTTTCGAACTCTAGGCAGGAGCTGGGACAAGCAACGGGAGCTCACTCCGTTGCGCAGTCTTGAACTCCCAACCTTCTGGTCGGAAAGCCCAGCAACAGCGGATTAACCCGCTGCGCCACCATGTCCCTATTAAGGGCCAAACTATAGTGCATATTGACACTGCTTCAAAAGCAGAAGGGGGGGCAATCAGGATTGGGAGCAAAGCATGGGGTGTTTCCATCCTTATCTTCTACAATGGTACCCTGGTACCCAATCCTGTCTACTCTTTCCCCTAGAAAAGTACAGGTGTGTCCTGGTATCGACTGGAGTTCCGTTCCAGACCCCACCATGGATACCTGAAACCGTGGATACTGGGGACACTTTTATAGAGGAACATAATTGGTTTTGCTGCAACAAGGTAAAAAAAAAAAGAGATTTGTTCAATGTCCCCCTATCTTTTTAATAGGTATCCAAGCATCCATTGTATCTGTAGATAACTGAATGTGTATATTGAATCAGCGGATACCGGGGCATGCTTGTATTTCTCAAACTGTGCATTGGGACCCACTTGGTGGGTTGTGACCTGATTTCTCTTGGGTCCTGCAGAGCCTCCAATGAAGACATGGATGATGTTAGATCAGATAACAAATTGCCTCAAGCTATTAAAAAAATCAGATTGCTGCTAACTGCCCTGCAAAGAGCTGAGCTCCTGCAGTTTGCAAGCCTGCTCAAGACCACCCCAGAAAGTACGAGGAAAATACCAAGCACTCCTGGGTTTATATGTTTATGTATTTCTGATTTTTTAAAATGCTACCCTTTGTCCTATGAACCCAGAATAGTGTACATGGTTCCTTCCCTCCGCACAATAAGCCTGTGAAGTAGGTGAGGCTGAGGGACGGTGATTAGCCCAAGGTCACCCAGGAAACTGCTTCATGGCCGAGTGGGGATTTGAACTGGATCTTCTAGGTCTAAGTCCAATGCCACAACGACTAAAACATCCTGGCTCTCCAGGTACGGCATGCATCATGGCCAGCATGTTGCATGTGATGACTTCTGAACTCCCGAGTCACCATCCCTTGGCAAAAGAGAGGGTCCCGACCCTCCCTTTTTCGCAATGGACCATGTGCAAACTTCAGGGCCTACCTTTGTGCCGGGGTCATCCCTGGTAGCTGCACAAGGCTACATATGCCTCCACTTCCCTTATTTAGATGCTGAGAGCTGTTCAATAGGCAGCAACACAGAGGAGGGCTTGTTTGGATCCTCCCAAGATATGAGCTCCCTGCTGCCCAAAGGAGCTCATTATACACACAGAAGGCAGCCTTGTTCCCTGCTCACTCTTCATCCCAAAGCATCATTCATTCCAGCCCAGACAGCACAGCCCCCCCTCCCGTCCTGCTTTACTCATTCACACACACAACCATGTGCCCTCAGGACATCAGGGTGGATACAAATTGGATCAGTGCCTCTGCGCTTAATGGGATTAAAAGCAGGAATAGAAACCCAAGGGGGGAGGGTGTGCAGCTATACTGGGAGGAAGATACTGGAGATTTGGGAACAGGGAGAAGTTTAAATGGGTCCCATCAGATCTGACAGGCAGTAACACTGTATACAGAAATTAAACCACGGTACCTCTCTGCAGTGCAAATGGGGCAGGGCTGGATTATTACAAAAATACAAAAATGCAGAGAGAGATTGAGAGAGATGAACATGGGTAAAGGTTAGAAGGGAAGATGAATGTGAACCAGTTTATAAAATCAGCCGAGGAGGAGGAAGGAGAATGTCAGTGAATTTTTGAAACATGGACCAGCACACACAAAGAAATACGAGGAGTTCTGAGAAGAACTCTGAGCAGCTACAGCAAAGCACCATGACACCAAGAAGCTAGAGCCAGGCAATTCAAGGAAGCTGGAAGTGGCTTGAAAGAAACATTGAAACACACACGTACGCAGTGGTGTCATTCAAATGATTTAGGAACAGGAACTCACTTTTGATTGGCACTTGTCGGGAACCCGGAACCAGCCACGGAGCCCGTTAGGATCCGGAACGCCCGTTCTGGTCCGTTCCGCCTGAATGACATCACTGCACGTACGTCCCATCACTGCCTGAGGACCACCACATTTTGCAGGTTTATGAAATTTAGGGCACAATCCAAAGGCGCCCTTGGGCCAACGTATGCCACTTGAGTAAGCCCAGTGTGGCCGCAAACATGCCATAAAGTTCTGCCTGCGCCTCAGAGGAAGGCGCTGGGCAGGCTCAGGGGGAAGGGCGGCCCAAGGACAATGATACAGGTAAGCTGTCCATGTCATCCGAGTTCAGCCAACGCGGGGGCTGAGGAGGGCAAGAGGATGGCAGAAGGGAGGCAGAACAGGGCGGGGGAGCGTGGAGAGAGAGCAGCCCAGTGGACAAGTCGGCTTGGAGAGTGTATGTGTGGATTTCTCCATTAGGTCAGATCCTAACTCCCATCCCTGTACTGGCTGGGCCCAATCTGGGCTGCTTGGATTTGCACCAGCAATTTTGCCGGTAGAGATCCAAGCAGCTTCCCAGGGCTGGCTGGGGCTTACCCTCTTATCCCAAGGTAAAATATCCCCTTATCCCAAGGTGAGCTCCAGCAGCTGCCAAACCTGCATGGGAGACAGCAGGCCTATGCAGGTTAGGACTGGGCTGCCCAATGCCTGTTCAGCACAGGAGAAAGGAGGAAGAGTGTGCATAACTCAAGCTGTAATCGTGCTTTTAAATCACCTGTATCAGCAAAATTCTAAAAATAATATTTGTGTCTAGCCTTAAAGATGCAAGACAAATACTATGAAAATTCCAGAAAAATGAGAAAGCACAACTCATTGGCATGTTTAAAAGGTGTGTATCTTTGGCTACTTCCCAGTCACTTTCCTACAAAGATCAACCTTCAAAGAATTTGCGGGGGGGGGGAGAAATTTTCAAAAACACTTCAGAGTTTCCGTGGTACATAAGAAAAGGAATCTCCATAGGAGCACCTCCTCTCCAGAGAAGAATGCTATGTTACTAAAGGTTACATCTTGAACCAAATTCTCCAAATATTTCCAATGTCTTTATCTAAGCTCTTTACTTCATTGAGGCTGATGTAGCGAGAAGTTGTTACTTACACAGCAAATTCACTGAACCAGAGGGCAGCTCCTTGCTGTCTACCCAAATCCTGGGGAATTCTGTCATCGACCAAAAGCAATGAACTTAAGGACTTCGGTACATATTGATAGTGAATCCAAGCTACACAGGGCTGTTAGGCACATAGGAAGCCATTGAGAGAAGGGTCATTCCAGTGGCGAAGCTAGGTCATTTGAAATGTGGGGCCCATAAATTGTTGACACCCCCACAACAAAATTCATTCATTCATTCATTCACATTTTATACCACCCTTCCTTCAAGGAGCTCAGGGTGGTGTGCATAGTTCCTCCACTTCTTTCATCCTCACAACAATTCTGTGTGGGAGGTGAGGCTGATATTAATAGTAATGACATAAATAATAATAATGCCTAGAAAATAAATGCAGTAAATATTTCCTCATGAGCAATGAATAAACATCTGTACCCTCCCCTGTTATCGCTCCCCTGCACATAGTACTCAGTGACAAACTGCCCCTGCATCTGTTCAATATAGCCATCATGGTTAATAACCACTGATAGACTACAGTCCACCATGAATATTTAGAATCTACTTTAAAAGTCATCTAAGCCAGTGACACAACAACACTCAAACTTCCCACCAGTGAGATCACTAGGGTTGGTGTCACTCAGTGAGGTAACATATGGTGTCACCACTTTATTAATTTATTTATTTAACTATTTGAACAGTACAGGTCACCCAGAAACTCAGAAACCAACAAAAAACCAGTTTCAAGTATTGGTTCAAAAAATTCAATATTAATTTTGATACTTGGAAAAGGGAGCAGATTTAATAACTTATTGGTTCCATTCTGTATAATAATAATAATAATAATAATAATAACACCTTGTTAGCTCTCAGTACACAGTCTCATTGGTCAGTTTTGAGTTAAGGAAATCCAATTTTTGTTACCGAAGTCAGTGTTTTTCTGTTTATTTGACTGTAACTTTTGATAGAATACAGACAATTCAATAAGAATGTAATAAAAGAAACCTGCCTTAACTTACACACTGAATGATATATAATATGTTATTATTCTTAAAAACCACCATTTTGATCACTAGTGGTGTCTCACACACACACTGTACACACAGAGCACAATCCTATACTGGTGTTGCGCGGGCGCTACGCTTTTGCACCGATCCAGTGCTGTCACAAATTTGCCAGTGGTGCTCAGTTGGCGCAGGAGATCACGGAGGGTGTTCCAGAGGCATGCTGGGGGCGTAACAGGGCAGAGCAGCGGGCGGCGACAGGGCGGTGATGGATGTCGGCCATTGCGCCATATCCTAAGCCTTGTCCCCAGCCAGGGCAGCCCTGATTCAGGCCGCTGCTGAGCATGTTCACCTGGGCTTCAAATCAGCAGGTGCAGATCCGAGCAGCCCCATAGGGCTTACTGAGGTGCAAGGGGAAAACCTCCCCTTGTCCTGCATTGCTGCTGGCTCCTACTGGGCTTAGGATACAGCCCTGCTGCGCCGGTGGAGTAGCCCTCTTACAACTGCCCTGCTTGCCAAAGCGTGCAGCATGAACCTAAAGGGACGTATGCTGTCTCCCCAGCTCCTCACCCAAGGCACAACAGAGGTACAGCGCTGAGAGGCAGGAGGGCTAAAAGTGCTCCCGCTGCACCATCGGTGGGCAGACACAATGCACTGAGGTAAAAAATTACTTCAGCGTCTGAAGCAAAGGGAGCAGAGAAATAACCTCCACAAAACTTCCACTCCTGAACTACCAAGTCCCTCTCTAAAACAGGGAAAGGTTAGTAAGCCACCAGACGAAATTTAAAAATGGAAATGTGCTTCCTCAGAGTGGGAGCAACATGAACTGTGACTGAGCTCAGCAAAGGAAGGGCCGGACTGGGGACATGTGAGCCACCCACACACAGGAGATCCTGAGTGGACCCTGCCTCATTCGATGCGGGGGCTTCTCCTAAGCTTTGGAATGGCCCTCACCCTCTACTGGAGAACTCGTTTTGCTAAACATGTGTTGCATATACAAATATGAAGTGCTCTAAAGTATTTTATAAGTGATTTGCATTTCCAATTGAATAATATCAATACACTGAGTACTAAGTGTCAGTACTAGTAGTTTTCTGCCTCACACAGGGGCTTGCCAACTCACATGTTGCAGCACTTGCCCTTGAAGCCACAAAATCCCATGGCTATACTGCAAGGACTTAGAGCCCAGTCCTATCCAACTTTCCAACACTGATGTAGCTGTGCCAATGGGGTGTGCACCACATCCTGAAGTGGGGGTGCAGTCAGGGAGACCTCCTCAAGGTAGAGGAACATTTGTTCCCTTACTTTGAGGATTCATTTTTTTAAATACATTTTTTATTTTATGTGAATAACAAACCAAAAATTCAAATATACATTACATAGGTATAATAACCATAAGTAGTTACAAAAAAAGGGAAAGAAAAAAGGGGATATATAAACAATCAGAACATTCATATAACCACAAAATTCATGCAGCGTAGGGTATTCTAACGAGATATTTTATCAAGGAATGGCCTCCAAATACTTTCAAATGTGTCCAAATGAAGGTGACGATAATATGCCATTTGCTCAAAAATAGATAAACGCAAAATGTACTCAATCCATTGAGCACAAGAAGGTGGGCATTTTGCCTTCAAATGTTGCAATAAAAGTCTTTTTGCGGCCGTGAAGGCACAGAGAGTCCATTTACATTGGATTCATTGCAGCTGCACTGGCGCTGAAAAGCTGGATAGGACTGGGCCCTTAATCATTGAGGACTCAGATCTGGAACCTGTTTTTACTGTGAGCTGTAAGACTGAGAGCTAATATAGACTGTAAGAGAAGCATTTCAGCATTTGCAGAGTGCCACTGCCATAGACATCAGACAAGAACAGGGTAGGATAGGGCTTTGAGGCAAAAGGGTGTAGCTTCCAGGCCGGCTTATTTGGTGTGCCTTTGTGAATTGCTCCTCCACCATTACGAGCAAGGTTCTCAAGCTTTGTTACTGACAGCCTGCCTGAGGCAAAAAAAAGTTATTCTATGAATAACAAAGTTTTTAAATGGTTGTGTTCAAACCTGCCAACAACCTGGGGGCAAATATAGCCGCTTTGAAAACAGACAAAGTAACAGATGGAACTAGAGTGTGCCATGAGCAAATATATGGTGGGATGGAAGGAAGCAGTTATGAGAACACCAGCATTGAAAACGTACCGGGGCAGCAACCATTTTGAATTCAGCGGGAGGTATTAAGTCACATCTGCTAGTTCCACACTTCAGTCTGAGGTTGTGACACCATTAGGCAAAGTTTGCAACAAGTGTCACATGATACAGAGAAGAAACTGAAAGTGAAACAGCAAAGCAAACAAACCACAAGACCAAAGCAAGCAAGAACCACAAGACAAACCTCTCGGACACTGGGTGTTTGCAGAAAATGCTGCCAGGAATGGAAGGATTTGAGATGTGACACACAGCAAGTAGAGAATATAAAAAGAGCTGCAAAGCAGCCCCAAGGAAAGGGAACAAACATTCCTGCAAGGGATTCATTCGGCCAGATGATTCAGGGAGAAAGTGAAAGGACCCTAGGTCTAGACTAGAGCATGCAGTGAATTTAGGTAGGGTAGAAGAAATGACTATAAAAAGATTGAGAGATGGGGCAAACACAAATGGATGGCCTATATCCATTCATTCATACTTACATATTCACCATTAAATCCTGATGTAACTATAGCAGTGATGGCGAACCTATGACACGCATGTCAAAGCTGACACACCGCAACATTTCGGGTGACACACCAACATTCACCAATGCCTGACAAAAACCAAGTTTGTTTTACTCATGTTTTGGTTTTGTAATTATTTGCTGTTTCTTTATATAATACATAGCACCACACATGGTTAGACTGTGTTTTTTTTGTTTAAATAAATGAATATAAAGAATGGTTTCTCTTTTGTCTGGGAGGGGAGTTGACACACCAGCAGAGTCAAGTTAAGCATTTTCCTAAGTTTTGATACACTGAGCCCGAAAGGTTAGCCATCACTGAACTATAGCAACAGAGGCTGATCTACAGAGTTCTCTGAATGGACCCTTACCTAGCAAAGTTCATTTCAATTATGGAGACAATGGCACCACCATCAATTGTCTCAAAATGCCTGACAGGATGCGAAGTAGTTCACATTAAACAAAAGCACCTCAGGAAAGTATCACAGTGTGAAAGACGCAAGGTGCAATCCTAATCCTGACCTGGAATAGGCAGACCAAACAGCAGGGCCGCATATTCAGCACAGGGTTAGGGCTGGTTGCAGCACAACCCGGGAAAAAGGGAATGGGTTCCCCTTGCCCAGGTAAAGTGGCAGCAGCCCAAATGAGGCTACCCAGATTTGCGTTGCTGAGATTGGCAGAGTAAATCTGAGCAGCCCAGATTGGGGCTAACCAGGCAGGGGATGGGAGTTAGGATCTGGCCCAAGTGCCAAATCCTGGCTCCACCCCCTCTCCCTGGTCTGGGCTGGGCTGCCCATCCTCCACCTTTCCCCATCCCATTCCACTCCCCCCGCCCCATTCCTCCTTCCTGTGCTCCTTCCAACCCCCTGTGCTTGCCAAGTTCAGGCGGACTTACCTGGGTGCTGCACGCCCAGGTATTGGTGCAGGGAGGCGAGCACACGTCTGTGCACTGGCCTATCCTCCGCCAAAGTCATCACAAAACGCTTTACGGCCTGTTCGTGAAAACATTGGGCCAGCACAAGAGACTTGTGCCAGTTCATTGAGTGCTCTGGATTGTGCTCACAGTAACTGTGTCATCAGAGGCCAGATCTACAGGATTAGGTGACGCCTCATTGCAAAATGTCTCACCTGTTGCAGATGGGTTCCGGAGCACTGACAGCCACTACGAAGCACTGCTCTCAAATAGACCGTTGACAGTGGTATTAAAGGAACAGTGACTGTGAAAACTGATCCCAAACAACTGACACTGATTTTAAAAACCTTTTCATACCAAACCTCTGAGCATCCAAAAGTGACTACTAACACTACAAAAACAACAACAACTACAAACAGTATATAGGTCAACCAAGAGTTAACAATTGCCAGTAATCTATTCATGGAACAAAGAAGCAGTATCTTTTCAGAGAAAGTGGATGTAGCTGGATACTTTATATGTTCATCTTAATCAGAAGTGAAACTGAAGCCATTTTAAACAGGTTTTGCAAATGACAGTTTTGCAAATTCTAAAAAAAAGAAAATCATTTTGCAGGATGGCTTGGCAGAACAGACAAAGTTGTAGAAACTGCTTGTGCTTTTTGAAGCTATAGAGGGGAATTGGACGTAAAAAAACCCCAGACTTCTTTTTGAAAAATGGCAGAAACATAGCAGCACAAGTCCTAAGGAAATAAATACTGAATACCATATGCAAGAGTCAACTGGGAACTGAATGTTAGAAAAGAAAGGCTCAGAAACAACAGATCAATCAACTAACAGTACTTATATACCGCTTTTCAACAAAAGTTCACAAAGCAATTTACAGGAAAAACAATACAAGTTGATTATTCCTTATCCGGACTGCTTGAGATGAAGGAGATTTTGGATTTGTCTGGATTTCAGAATAATTGCATAAATATAATGAGAAATGCTTCCTCTTGCTCTTTTCACTGTTACCCATTTGACTGTCTGCTGGTCTCTGACATTTTCAACTATGTCTGTAAAAGCAAACGCCAGAGAGCAGAGAATAGAACTTACACAGCCTGTACATGGGAATGAGCACAAGACCTTCTTTCTACAGAAAGTTTTTTAAAAGTCTTGGACAAAGACGTCTGTATTTCAGAATAGTCTGGATTTGGAATAATCTATCTGTAATAATAAAGTTAGTTAAATGGGTTCCAGTCCCAAAAGGGTTTACAATCTAAAAAAAAAAATGCAGGTGACCACCAGCAACAGCCACTACTAAAGATACAGTGCTGGGGTGAAGAACAAACAATACCTGTTTATTGGCCAAGCATGGGTGTTTAAGGAAGTGGTACAGTCATATACCTTATGTCAAACTTTTAGAAATAAAGACCAAGGAACAATTAAACTGCCTTGAGCTCCAGACTTTTAGCCTGGGGAAAGGCATATATAAATCTTCTAAATCAGTGATTCTCAAACTTTTTAGCACTGAGACCCACTTTTTAGAATGACAATCTGTCTGGGACCCACCAGAAGTGATGTTATGACTGGAAGTGCTGTCATTGTGACGCCAGAGCCTGCCGCTTTCCTGAGAATGCAGCAATAAGTTGGGTTATTCCTTAGCCATTTTCCAATAGCAAAGTAAATCAGAAAGAAAAAAAAGCCTACTTACAGTCTTGACACAAGCAAAGCAACCACACAGCCCTCCCTCTTTCCCATGTTCCAGTGTCCTATATTTTCAATACGGCTGCTCTAGGTGCTTCCGGACACACCTGAAATTGGTACGTGATCCATACCACAGGTTGGGGACCACTGTTCTAAAGTAATAAATGAAATAAAGATTACGTAGGAGATCTGCAATCTTATTTCCTGTCCCTTAAGATCAGCGGTGTCATGCAGCCGGAACACTGGGCGGGAGGAACGGGTGAGCGGCAGCCTGCCCATTGCGTTCTGGTCCGTTTTGCCGTCTTCCCCGCCCCCATGGGGGCGGGGAAGACGGCAAAACGGACCAGAACGCAACAGGCTGGGACCACGGCATGAGATGGAAGGTGATCCCTTCCCCATGTCATTTTCCTATAGATGGTCTCCCATGTATGTTTCCATGTAAATGCCCCCCCCCCCCCGGGTGGGGGGGGGGGTATCAAGAAGATAACATAAGAAAGGGTTAACACCCTTATTTGTGATGGCGTCTGGCGTGGATGCCTTTCGAAAGGGATAGGACAGATTAACGGAAGAAAAGTCCATCACAGGTTAGAAGCCATGATGACTATAAGAAACGGTTGGGTTTTAGAAGTAGCCTCTCTCCAAATGCCAGATGCAAAGGAATGGCAACAAGATGTGGGTATCTTCTTGTCTTGTGTGCTCCCAGAGGGATCTGGTGTGCCACTGCGAGATTCAAAAAGCTTAACTAGATAGGCCCTTGGCATGATCCAACAGGGCCATTTTTGCCACTCTCGTGCACACACGTGTTATATTTTAAAGGCACCCACTGGCTTCCATTCTCTCCAAATAAGCAAGAAAGATGCTGCCTTAACAGAGTTTAAGGGAGCAATCCTATAGGCGCCCTTGGGCTGACGCAACGAGCTTGCGTCAGCTCAATGTCACTAGAGCCGACATGGGAGCATCCCCACGTTGGCACTAGTGGGAGTGCCGCAATGCCGCTCCTGCATCAGGCCAACTCAGCTGAGCGGTTCTGGGTGTGGGAAGGGTAGGTGGGAGGGCGGTTCTGGGCGGGGGCTGAGCAGGCCAGTGGGTGTGCCAGTTTGGAGAGGGGGTGGAAATGAGATGCAGCCAGTAGGCCACATCCAAGCCTCCGTCCCTAGTTCACGCGGCCTTGATTTGGGGAGCGTGGCCTCATCAGCTCTGCGCCTGCTATTGCCCCAGGGAATACGTGCTCTTGCCCCAGGGAAGCTCCACAGTGCACCCGCCAGCCCCACCATTCCAGTGCAGTTTAGGATTGCACTCTTAAGAAGCATATTGTACAGGCAGTTTTTCTTACATCCAAGTATTTGCGGCCCTGATCAGCTTTGCAATGCTGCAATCACACAGGAAAGAAGTATGAAGAGAAGCTTCCCACAGACATAGCTGCAGTGATAATTGCAACTGTAGTAGATGGAAAAAGTTTTGCAATGACCGAAGAAATAACAGCTCCATCCGATCGGCCCCCTGCCAATGCAGCTGGCCAAAAGGTCTCGCACTGCACTCTACAGCAGGGGAGATGGGGGGCTTACAGGAGGTATGTATAAAACATTTATACTTACCTTGCAGTAAGCCCTGGGGCCACCTCCTTGGACATACGCCACCACTTTTGGCAGCATATGTCCAAGGAAAGGGGTGGGTAGCCTCCCCCTCTCTGCCCAGTTACATCCCCACTCCTTCCCTGCCCCCACAGCAGACTCCTGACCCTGCCGCTGCATGTTAAGCTTCCATGACCTCTCCCATTTGCGTGCTTTATAGTCATTTGCAATGGCCATAAAGCACACTCTGCCGCCAGTAGGATAGGATTGAGCCATAAGATTTCTTTAGGGGTTGCAAGTTCACATGCATGACTGCTCACACAAAGCAGAAGCTGCTTTTGAGGGCTCAACAGCTTGTGGGGCTGCAACAGCTCTAGGACCAAGCCACAGCCTCCCCCTTTCTCATTCCTTCAGATTATGACATTTCCAACCTTTGTTTGGTTGAGAGATCCTCAGGTACTTCTCCCGCCCCATTCAGGTTGTGCTTGTCCTTATCCTTCTCCCAGCTGGGAGGTGGCTTAGCGGAAAAGCCAGCAGGCACCTGCTGCGTGACCCGGTAGGATTCCTGTATTAACCGAGCGTGCCGAGATGTAGCAGCACAGCCAGCCCCAAATCATATCCAGGCACGTCCCAGCCTATAGCTGAAGGCTGTTGAGTCACTAGCAGCAGCAGAAGAAGCAGGAAGAGGGAAGACTTGTTTGGGAGCTAAGCAGGGAATGAGCTATTGGGAAGCCGGAGGAAGACAAGAGTAGCAAGCTAGAGATAACAGCTATGAACAAAAGGAGCTTCAAATGTGCAACAAAACAAGAGCACAGTAATGCATTACGAGGAATGCAAAATGCATCATATGTAAAAAGGTGATTGGGAGTCTAAAAGCGCAAGCATGCAAAGGGTTAGGACATGTGAACGCTGCAGCTGCAAGCTGAGGTGGAAGACGAACACAGCATGAATGTGAAAGAGGCAGCTTGAGTGCATGAATGCAGCATGACCAAGAGACCCGTGGAGCCAGACTAAGGCAGCAGGGAAGTGCTGTCCGTTCAACGGCAGAGGCAGCTGTGATTACACTTGCAAAACCCTGCACGCCAGAGAGGAAGGCTGATGGGGAAATCTGAGGGAGTCTAACTAAGCACAAGTGGCGTTTTATTTGCAAGCACATGTAAGGAGGGGACATTGCACAGGGCAACAGCTAAACATACACGCATGCCCACGCACAGATAAAGATGCATACACAATGGAACAGGCTAACGTTCACAACAGGCACCGAGAACTGTGTGTAATTGGTCCCCGTTGTGTACTAAACAGTTACTACGTTACTGAAGTTAAAATTTTGCCTCAGGGAAAGCTGAATTCTTCAATCTGCATACATTGAACATATTTACATAATCTGGGCCTATTAATTATGAGGGGTGGAAAGAATGACAAACACGCCCCATTCTTTGATTGCTGGAAATCCTACTCTTCATCTTGCTATTGGGCTTTCTGCAGGAAATGTCTGTAAGGGATGTGCACCCTGCCGTTTTTCTTTTGGAACCCTGACATCACTGCAGCTACGTTTAGGGTTACCAGATGCAAACTGGGACAGAGTGCCTATACCTTTAACCATTGCCTAGAAAAGGGAATTTGGGCAGGTGCAGCTCATCCTAGACGGGTTTCAAAAGCTGCACCTGCCCAAATTCCCTTTTCTGTGTGTGAGGGATAGATCATATTATTACTAACAATCAGGTGTGGGTATTTACTAATAAATATATATAGCAATATATATTCATTAATTTTAGATGTAGGGCTCCAGTCTTAAAGCTATGGTTCAATATTAAAGAGCAGAGAGGCCTCTCTGCTTAATTTTGAGCTGGCTGTTACCTTTGCATAGAAAATGAAATTTGGGCAGGTGCAGCTCATCATGGAAGGGTTTCAAAAGCTGCACCTGCCCAAATTCCCTTTTCTATGCAATAGTTAACGGTATAGGCACTCTGTCCCCGTTTGTATCTGGTAACCCTAGCTACATCAGCACTGGAAAGTTGGATAGGATTGGGCCCTAAGACACAATTCTGTTGGTGTGGTTAAAAGATTTTCCCCTCTTTGGGGGCACTTCTATCTGCACCCAGGCTTCTGTGATGCCCCGACTGGTAAAATACCCTGCGTCAGTAGCCATGGTTCTCCTGAGTTATTCTGAATTCAACACCATTGCTGTGAGGCCACATGATATATTAGATCATTTTGTGCAAGGGTCTCCACACTTTTAGACGGAGGACCTCATCAAATATCTGGCACAGTGTCGAGGGCCAAAAAAACTAATTAAAATATAAAATGTAAATAAAAAAATTAGAGAGAGATAAATGAATGGGCTCAAAATTCTAGGCTCCTCCAAGCATCAACACACCACAGAAATATAGCACATGGACTTCCCTCCCCCCACCCCTCAGGCAGCTTACTTAAACGTACTGGAGTAAATATCTCAAAACCAGCATATTCCATTAAAGGAACCCCCCACAGCATGTCCTGAGGGCTGGGGAGGCCTCCTTGATCCTCTACTCAGAGAGCGGTCTAAGGCCTTCAGAGGGCCTAAAAATCAGAGAAGTCAGCCGCTTCTCTGGTG
Organism: Lerista edwardsae; assembly: GCA_029204185.1. Taxonomy (NCBI): domain Eukaryota; kingdom Metazoa; phylum Chordata; class Lepidosauria; order Squamata; family Scincidae; genus Lerista; species Lerista edwardsae. The sequence continues at coordinate 448,585 of JAJKFI010000128.1, read as the reverse complement.
GGAGCAGGGAAGCCGCTTATCAGCCAGCAAGAAGACAAACGGGTGGCCAGAAAGAAGGACTAAATCCAGAAAGATCCATCTGTATGTGTGTAGTTCTTGGAAGATAGAACGTTTCTGTAAAAATTGTAAAAACCTTCGGGTTTCTGAATAAAGTCTGCCTATGTAAACCGCCTTGAGTTATAGTCATTAGAGAAATCTGGTGACCTAAGAAAGGCAGTATATTATTATTATTATTATTATTATTATTATTATTATTATTATTATTA
>JAJKFI010000128.1:342369-448309 GCA_029204185.1 Lerista edwardsae | reverse complement strand
ATTATTATTATTATTATTATTATTATTATTATTATTATTATTATTATAAATAATTTCCGGGTCTTTCAGAAAACAAGGAAGTGACTATTTTTGACCTTCTGGAGGCATTCTGAGGTTTGGGGAAACTGCACAGCCTCCCCGGCCATCAGCAACAGAGCACAGCCTGAAGGGTACAGCCTGTGCCAGCAGAGTCGGATGGGCCCGAGGCTCATAGAGGACCAGAGACTTACTGCGGGCTCTCTGAGGGCTGCATCTGGCCCCCAATCCGGGGTTTGGAGACCCCTGATTTTGTGGGCTGCTTGTCTTCCATCTGGCTCCCCCACAAGCAATTGATCCTGGGTCAGGCCTCTTGCAAGAATTGGTACTGAGAAGGATAAAGGCCTGTGATTTGGAGGCAGAAATGGTAAAAGTGCTAAAAGGGGACTGAGAGCTTGTAATTTGGGACTGGGGGGGGGGGCTCTCAGGAGAATGGGAGCTAGGGATAAAGCTTGTGATTTTGAGACAGATACAATTAGCTGTAGAAGTTAGCTCAAACTTAGGTAGAACAAAGGAGTGTTGTAAAGGCTTTGCTTGCAAACAAGCTGCTGGATGCCCTGAGATTAGGAGTGAGAACTTGACAGTAAAATAGAAAGGAAACGTTGTTGGCTCAAGGTAACGTCCCGTCCATACAAGACGGGACAACAAAGTTATCTCAGAAAAATGATGTATTTCCAAATGGGTCAGAAAATTTGTTACTGGTTATCCCACTCTACTCAATACTCAAATGATGAGAAGCATGAGCCAAAAAATGATCCAAAAAAATATAATCTACAGTAACTGGTGCCTTTAGAAATGTCACTGCCCCAGGCAACCATTTTGGAGGGCCTTTGTATTTGGACTGGTCTCATCTATTTTGTTTTCAAGTACAAAGAAATTCAGGTCATCCTGCCCCCCCCCCCCAAGTGCCCCTGTGGTTTTCATCTCAGTCTTAAGGAAGTTGTGGTTCTGGGAAGAGAACACAAGTTTCTTAAATCTATCTATCTATCTATATAAAAGAGAACGTCTGTACATTTGTGTGTACGTATGTTCCGCATAGGCTCTGCAACGCCTGGAGCAATTGACAGCAAACTTGGCACGCATACACCTTGCGACCAGGTGACAAACACTGTGGGGGTCAGATCCTCCTAGCGCCCCCGGGGGTGGGGGTGCGCAGGGGGCCCCGTGTGAAAATGGTCGAAAACTGCCAACATCGGTGTCAAATCTGTAGTTTCTGGGGTCGCCAAGAGAAGCGGCGATGCTCCCGACACTGTTGGAGTCTGGGTTTGGCACCCCCCTTGGTATGGGGGGCGAGAATGGGCGCAAAACAAAATGTCCGCCATGCCCTGCTGGATGCCTGGAACGATTGACACCAAACTTGGTATGCGTATGCCTTGCAGTCTGGCGACAAATACTGTGGGGGGTATGACACCCCTAGCTCCCCTGGGGGTGGAGGTGCGAAGGGGGTGCCATGTAAAAATACTCGAAAACGGCCGATATTGGTGTCGAATCCATAGTTTCCAGGGTCGCCGAGACGAATGGTGACACTCCCGATGCTGTTTGAGTCCACGTTTTGCCCCCCTCTGTGTGGTGGGGGAGAAGGGGTGCAAGATACAGTGCTTGGAAATAGAATATCCGTAGCACGCTGATGGTGGCGTAGAGGACCCCATTTGATTTCAGATTTCAAAACTCCTCCCACTTCTAGAAATACTGTGGGGGTAAGACACCCCTAGCACCCCGTGAGAAGGGGTGAAAAATAAAATGTCCAAAATGACCGACATTAGTGTCAAATCCGTACTTTTCGAGGTCACCAAGCTGATGGGTGACAGTCCCGATGGCGTTTAAGCCCTAGTGTAGTTGAATAGAACAAATAGAACTCTGTAGAACCTTCTGGAAATTTTTAGAAATCATTATGCCCCGACTCCAATCAAATACTTGCCATGTTACCAGGCGTAGTCACTGAATACAAGGCTATCGATACCGTAGTAGATGCCTATGAGGTCGTCAATTTCCCATCAGACTTCCTAAACTCACATGATCCGGCTGCATTGTTACCACATCATCTTTTACTTACAGTGGGATCTCCAATTATTTTACCACGGAACCTCCACCCGCCAAAACTTTGCAACAGCACAAGGCTGTGTGTCAAGAAGATGCTGGGTACTGTAATTGAAGTGACTAACTTAACAAGAAAGGGAGAGGGTGAAACAGTTTTTATCCCACGGATAACACTCATTCCGACGGATCTCCCTTTTCACTTTAAGAGATTGCAATTTCCAGTGAGACTTGCAATCTTGATCACGATCAACAAGTCACAGGGGCAGTCTATTAAGTACTGTGGAGTGGATTTGAGATCGCCATGTTCCTCCCATGGACAACTTTATGTTGCTTGCTCAAGGGTGGGTTCACCCAAGAATTTATTTATTCTTGCTCCTGGAGGTAAAACTAAAAATGTTGTTTATAATCAAGTTCTGAGTTAAACTAATATTATAGTGAATAAAGATTTTACTTTATAATTTTATACTGTACTTATCCTTTTAATTACCTGTACATAAAATTACTTCGATTTTACACTATAGATAGAATTCATTCCTTTTCCTGTCTAATAGAAGCTTTGGATGGATAAATAAATAACTGGGCAACGCCAGGTCACGACCAGCTAGTAGGTTTATAAAAAGCACACAAACAGGAAAGGAGCCTGTCGCATATAAAAATGGGGAAGGGGATAACATACTAGAAGATTATCTCATAAACCCTTCCTAGGAAGTCATAGGTCTGGATCACATTTCAGAGGAATGACCACTATAAGCAAGAATGCGGGTGGAAAATTCCCAGCATTCCCTGTGCAGCACATGCTGAGCTGCAGTCCCCGAAACATCATGCAGACGCAGAAGTTGAAAGAGGCAGGTAAACAAATGTTCTCCCCCAACCCTTGATCAGCTTTATTCCCACAAATTCAGCTTGGGCAACAAAGGAGAACTATAATTAAGTCTGGCTCCAAGTTTGGCTGGACAGGCAGCTTGCTTCATAGAATGGGAATTTTACAGCATTTTCCTGAGGACAGGATCCTGACAAATAATGCAATTTGAGTAACAAGGTCCCTTTGTGAAAATGAGCCTGGAAAATAAACTTCATTTCATGTTTTGAATTCAGTTTGAATCTTGAGAGTTGATATCCCAAGCACCTTTTCAGCTTCTGGCATGAGTCATGGTACTAACTCTGGTCATTGAAGAATTTGACTGCAGCCAAATTGAATTGGTTTCTCAAAGCCCAATTCCCAAAATTATAATAATTCACAGTTTTAGATTAACTATAATGGGCCTTCTTTGGTTCATTTTGACGTGATATGACATTCTGATCCACTGAGCCAGACAGCTGCACTATCCTTCCATCAAAAAGGGCACGATCTGCTGTTGCTAACTTCACCAATGCTAGCCAATAGGGCCCCTCCATTATTGACTCTCTCCTAGTACAGAGTGATCATGCTGGCAAAAAGGTATATGGATTGTAGGGAAGATGCTTCCAAAAAAATGTTGTTTGCCTTCAGTCTACTCTTAGCTGCCTCTGGATCATAGGAACCTAAGAAGTTCCTGCTGGATCAGGCAAATCTAATCCAGCTTCCTGTATCTCACAGTAGCCCACCAGATGCCTCAGGGAGCACACAGGACAAAAAGATGCCTGCTTCTTGTTGCCACTCCCTTCCATCTGGCTTTCTGAGGTAGCCTACTTCTAAAACCAAGAGGTTACACACACCCATCATGGCCTATAACCTGTGACGGGCAAGAAATATGTCCCATTCCCTTTTCAAGGCATCTAGGCCAAATACCATCACCTCAAGCAAGGAGTTCCACAGACTAATTAAATGCTGGGTAAAAAAGTATTTCCTTTGTTCTAACTCTCCCAACACTCAATTTTACTGGATGCCCCCTGGTTCTGGTGTTGTGTGAGAGGGAGAAGAGCATCCCTCTATCCACCCTATTCATCCCCGGCATAATTTTGTACATCTTAAAGCTGCAGCATGAGCCAGGCCTCCCACATCCCTGGGCCGGGAGAAAGAGGAATGAGATTACTGGAGCCAAACAGGGATGAGGGACTTCCCGGTCTAAATCGATGTCATTGGTTAGCAGCTGGACTAGTCCATGCCATAGTCATCAGGATTCTGTAAGGGAGGAGATGCTTTCACAACTTGAAGAAAACTCTGACTTGCATTTTCGTATTAAGGATGCAATCCCAAGTGCCCTGTTGCATCGATACAACATCACTGCGTCGGCGCAACTTCATTAGTGCCGACGCAGGGGTGCCAATCGGCACCCCCATGTTGGTCCTAAGGCTCCCAGGCTGGTGCTAGCTGTAGCGCCAGGTTGGGAGTGCGGGCGCCGAGCTGGGAGGGGGTAGGACTGGGGTGCAGTCATCAGGCTGCATCCCAGGCCTCGTGGCCTTGATTCAGGCACTGCCTCCTCAGATCAGTGCTTCCTCAGATCCGAGGAACCCATAGGAACCCAATGAACGTGCCCTTGCGCCAGGGAGGCACTCAGGTTTTTTTAAAACCAAGATTTGGGAAAGTTTGTCCATGGCAGATCTATTTCGATCTAGACCCTGAGACCATCTGACATCTGGGCTTGGTACAAAATGGACCCAAACTGAGTACTTTAATGTCTCCAGCATTAAAGCGCCTTTGTTCTGATGCCAAATGATGACACTTTCGCCCCATGACAGGGCCTGGTAGCTGAAGACCCTTCTGCAGCCATCATGCTGGGAACAGGGTCTTCTCTGCTGTTACTTTGCCACTGCATAGTACTTCCTAGGGGGTGGGTGGGAAAGTTCTTCATTCATAACTGAGAATGCCACTGCAGGAACTGAGGTCCTGCATGCTGCCCCCATACACGTGGTACGTTCAGAATAGCTAAAACAAATGGGATTAGTTCTGACGGTTCCCTGCTTCTGCAGGCACACAGTGCACTTGCAGCAGCATTCATGACTCAAGACTCTGCCACAGCTTTCACTGCCATAAGAACATATAAGAACATAGGAACATAAGAAGAGCCCTGCTGGATCAGGCCAAAGGCCCATCTAGTCCAGCTTCCTGTATCTCACAGCGGCCCAGCAGGTGCCCCAGGGAGGCATGAGACTACAAGATGCTTGCATCCTGTTGCCACTCCCTTGCACCCGGTACCAGTAGCCCACCACCTTTGTAAGGAGGTTGCACAACCCATCATGGCCTATAGCCCACGATGGACCTTTCCTCCAGAAATCCGTCCAATCCCCTCTTAAAGGCATCAAGACCAGATGCCATCACCACCTCCTGTGGCAAAGAGTTCCACAGATTAACTACCCGCTGGGTAAAAAAAGTACTTCCTTTTATCTGTTTTAACTCTCCCAACCCTCAGATGACTGCCATAAATGGAGTCATCCTGTCACCCACCCATGTCCAATAATAAGCACCAAGTGGTGTGTGTATTATGGTTCCAGAGTATGAGGTGTCCCATTTTCTGTTGGAGACATTATTATTCATCAATTTCACAAGCCTTTTCCACTGACATAAGAATTACAGAGTTGAATATGGTATACTTGCATTGGGATAGTAGGTCAACGGTTTCACAAGCCTCCCCCAGTACTCCAAGATGAAATATCTAATATCTACACCAACCAGGGGGTGTCAAACGTTTCATACAGAGGACCAAATAGCAATCCTGGTGCCTACTGAGGGCCAGAAGTGACATCATTAAGTAGAAAGTGATGTCATTAAGCAGGTGCTGGCCAGAAATAAGCACTTTCTTTTCAAGTAGGAACACATTAGCTGCAAATGAACAGAAGAGAAAATATGTAAATCTTGGCCATACTTTCAAGATAGGTAAGGTAAAGGTAAAGGTTTCCCCACGACCGAATGGTCTAGTCGTGACCGACTGTAGGGGGCGGTGCTCATCTCTGTTTCAAAGCCTGTAGAGCCGACGTTTCGTCCGAGGACAAGCTTCCGTGGTCATGTGGCCGGCATGACTCTACGCCGTAGCGCACGGAACACCGTTCCCTTCCCACCGAAGTGGTCTCTATTTATCTACTTGCTTTTAGGTGCTTTCGAACTCTAGGCAGGAGCTGGGACAAGCAACGGGAGCTCACTCCGTCACGCAGTCTTGAACTCCCAACCTTGCGGTCGGAAAGCCCAGCAACAGCGGATTAACTCGCTGCGCCACCACGTCCCTTTTCAAGATAGGAGAGAGCCCAATTATCAAGTGGGCCACCCATTCAGCAGCTCCACTTCTACTGAAGTGTCACTTCACAGCTCAGCATCTGAGAGGTGCTCTGATGTCTTAGCAGAAGCAGTGCTGCTAAAAGGGCAGCCCACATGATAATTGGGCTCTCTCAGCGCCTCAGCAGCATCTCACCCATCTTGGTCTGCCCCTTCCTTGCCTTTCCTCCAAGCACCTCGGCAGAAACAGCACTGCTGAAAGGGCAGCCCTGGGGGGGAGCCCAATTATCACATGGGCTGGATAATGAGCTTCTGTGGGTGTGCTGCAGCCCATTGTCAAAGAGCTTTAGCTCAGGAGGTTAATATTTTACCCTAGATAACACTGCCACGTTTTAAATCCAAATAGTCCCCTTTTGGTTACATCCTCCAAGCTTACCATCTTCCTGGCATGATTTAAAAAATATGCCAATCTGTCCTTTCCCATCATAATCTACGGTGCTGGTGCAGAGCGAGTGGAGCGCAGGCGCTCTGAGTCCTGGGCTGCCTGCTGCGCCAGACTCGGAGTGAGAGCGCCACTGTGGGGGTGCCGTTTGGCCCCCTGCGTCGGTGCTCTGTGTGTAGCGTCGACACTACCACGTAGCATCGACACTACAGGGTGCCTACGATGGCGCCCTGAGAGTTGTCCAAACATACTTTATGGTGTCCCTGGTGCCAGCCAAACTTTGCTGGCCTAACTGTGCCAGCCTAACTCCAAGTTAGGATTGCGCCCTCAATGAAACAAGCATTCTGCTTGGAATTGAAATTTATTTTCCTGTGTGTTGGGCAGTGGCATAGCTACCTATGGGGCAGGGGGTGCAGCGCCCCAGGTGCTATCTTCAGGGGGGATGTCACCACTGAACCCCAAATTCCAAAAATCGCGAGTGTATAGCATAATAATATGGTCATGCTGTACACCATTGGATGTGGAATTCCACTCGGAATTCAATGGAAAAAAACCAGAGTGTAATATCTCTATTCTATCAAAAGTTATGGCCAAAAAACAAAAAAACACTTTTGAACAGATTGCAATTTTCAAAATCACGGTTTTAAGGAATAATACCATCATGCTGTATCTTGTTGGATAAGGAATGTAACCAAAAACTCAATGGAAAAAACAGGAGTGTAATATCTCTATTCTAGCAAATGTTATGGACAAAAAAGTAAAAACCAAAAGTAAAACTTCTTTTGCAAAAATTATGGTTTTTAAAATCACAATTTTAAGGAATAATACTATCATGCTGTATCCCGTTGGATGTGGAATTTCACCAGGAATTCAAAGAAACCCCCCAGAGTGTAATACCTTAATGATAGCAAAAGTTATGGCCAAAAAAACAAAAAAAATTGCCGTGGGGTATGTATGTAAAAAAATTAAGTAGCCTCAGGTGCAAAATGCCCTCGCTATGCCACTGGTGTTGGGTGCATTATGATTAGAAACTCTTTTAAAACTACAAAAAAATATACCATTTCAAAAGTGAAATATATTTTTTCTCATTAGTTACAACTGCGTTCATTTTACTGATGTTTTAAGCAAAAGGCTTTGATATCACTCCGCACAAAATGTCCGAATTGAGCCAGAGGGCAATCAGACACAGCGAAGCCAAATTTTGCATGGCTCGTCTCCCTTCTCTGTGCAATATCTCCATCAGCCTCAGCCCAGTTAGAAACGACAGCATCCTTTCTGTTTGCAGCAGAGAGAGACTAGCCAGACTGTTCCACTTGAGGGCCAGCATCTGTCCCATGTCTGCAAACACGAGAGGGAAGCGCCAGAGCCCTGCTGGGCATTGATTTCTGTGTTAAGCCACTTCTGTCCCCTCAGGCCTTATCTGGGCTCCATCCATGCAGCAAAGTCTGCCCATTCTCCCACCCACCTTCGCTGACCCCCATCCCCCCATCCATAAGCAGGCAAGAAGGACATCTTTGTTAAGGAGCCAAGTGCTGTGAAGAGATTTCCTGTCCTGTGGAAGTTGAGAAAGACTGTAGGAGTATTAGGGTGGAGCAGATAACGTCCTAATAGTTGATGAGCTCATCCGAGCTGGAGAGAGTCCCTGCAGGCTCCTAAACGGCATGCATGGGTGGAGAACAGCTATTTCTTCCTCGTCTGACTTCCCAGTTATAAATGTCCTGCCTGCCCATCTCCTGACTTATCCGCCTTTGAGACATCTTGCATGAGAGGATGACCGTCTCAGCCCGATTTGAACAGCTGTGATTGCTTAATCGGAAACAGCGTCTCCCCCTGCCCCAAGTCCCTCCAAGGCCAGAAGCCTGGAGAAACATGGTTGCACCAACCACAGAGAACAACAGATGTTTTTTGTTGCATGGCTGGGATTTGGCAAGAGGCTTTGGGGAAGGGAATGATGGGCTGTGGGTGGGTTGGGTGAGAGGAAATGATCTCTCTTATTGCAGTCGCTCATAAGGTAGAGGGAGCTGAGCCGGGTGGCTAATGAAAGATTCCATCGGTGCTTTCCAGATAGCCTGAGCATGACTGGAAGATTGCACTAGTGAACGGAAAAATCCATGGCCTGCAAATGCATCAGCAAACAGGGAACAAGAGGAGCCTAAGAAGCAACTTGGCAGGCAGGGAGTGCCTTGGGAAAGGCAACAGCTGACTTGAAGGGCTGTCTGTGAGTGTCTAAAACAAACAGCCCAGGACAAGGAGGTACAGCCTAATGGCTACTATCTATGGGGACTTTCTGAGGAGGGGTTATTTCCCAATGCTCAATTGCTCCAGAGTAAACAGACCTTTCCAAGAATGCAGAACCACCTGACTTTTCTAAAGGGAGAGGGAAAGAATCTGTCCAGGTTTCAGTTAACTGTTTCTTCTCCAAACTGAAATTTTTTGCCGAACCAGAGCAGCCGATGTTCCGCACCTCTTACTCTACCACAGAAGTTTACAGGTCAAGTTTTGCATTGCTGTTTGCCCTACCACAGACAAATGTACATTATGTGACTTGCTCCCAAAGCAAAGAATTACAAAAGGCATACTGCTTAAGGGTGTGCGCCACAAATGTCCTGACTCTAATCTCACCTCGGACACAAACTCACAAGGTGACCTTAGGCATATCACAGTGCTTCAATCCTCCATCCCCACCTGCCACATGGGAATAATTATACTGATCTACCTTGCAGCATTCTTGTAAGGATTACTGCAGCTGTGTTCAGATGATCCTTCAACCCACAGCAAGCTTCATGCTTGCATTCTCCCTCTTCATGCTTGCATTCTCCATTCCTTTGGATGCAGGGGAGAAGAGCAGATGCTTCTGTTCCTAGTTAGTGACAAACCATATTTTGGAATCTTCATGTGGGGGCAAACACTGGTCTGGTTCCGATGGTATGCCTGCCAGCCTTGTCAGTGACATTGGGAAGAAGCACGCACATCTTTCCCCGCAGCTCCCTGCCCTGCAACCTAATAATGCCAGGTAGCACACCTCAGCATGGGGATGGAACATGGAGGGAAGGTGCAAGCACCCATGCTTCTCCCCAACACAAGTAGGGTGGGCTGGTGAACATATGGTCTGAACTGGTTCCATGGTTTTCATTCAAAGGAAATGGCAAACTATTGTTTGCTTCCAACTAGAAGTAAAAATTTCTAAGCCTCTTTCCGTTTTAAGTAGAGGAAGGCAGAAAAGAAGAAATGTGCACTTGAGCCAGGGGCTCACCATTCTCTCAATGGTAAACCATGGTTTGTAGTTGCATCTGAACAGTCAGTTCAACATTTGCACTATCTAAATGTTATGCGCTATTGTTATATACAGTAGAGAAAGAGAAAGGAGATTTTTCTTCTATAAGATTAGGTGACATGCAAAACAATAATAGGAATTTCAGATGTGGAAGGGCAAACACAGCCTCTTATTTAAGTAATAAGTTTTTTATTTCTCTCTAGGTTCTGGGATGAACCTGAACCAATTCCCCATCATTCTAACACACCAAGCAAAAACAAATATATAAACAACAATGCTTCAAAAAAAAATCCAAAAAAGCCACACAACACACGTACCTGATTTTTATGCCTAATGATGGATTATGACGTATTTCAGTTTTACTCTTAAAAATTTCTTGAAAGCACCTGACAGTTCTCAAAGAGGCAAAGCGCAGAATTTAACATGTGCATGTGCACATACACACATAAAGAGTTTGCATACTTTAGGGGCTAAGGGTCTATGCTGAATTGATGAAGACACTATCAGCTCAGTGTTCAAAGACAGTGAAACATACACACTTGGTGTTGTTGGGAATTATTAAGAAAGGGCTTTAAAATAAGACTGTTGTGACTATCATACAAACCTATGATTTTAGAAGCATTTGGAATATTGTGGCCCCATCTCAAAAAGTATGTTGTAGCACTGGAAAAAGTACAAGAAAGTTTAAGTCAGATGACCAGGGGAGCTGGAACAGCTTCCCTGCAAGGACAGGCCTAAGATATTTGAAGCTTTTTCATTTAGAAGAAAAAAAGATGGCTAAAAGGAGACACGATAGATACACAAAGAAGATTTAAAAAATGGAGACATTTTTCTCCCCTTCTTGCAACTATAGAACGTATTATCAACCACTTAACTGATGAGAAGCTAATACACTTCAACAAAAGGAAGTATGTGTCACACAATATTGTAGCTCACAGCCCAATCCTATTGAATGCTGCTGCTGTTGGAACTAGCGTTCTGGTGGCAGGGTGCACTGTACAGTGTCACAAATGCTGTTTTGGAAGCACACGTAGCCATGTGCTTCCAGGTCGCCACAAATGGTCGGGTGAACCCAGCACACTGCAGGGGCAAAAAGCCCTGCTTACATTGCTAAGTTGGCAGGGTGAATGGAAGAGGGGCGGGTAAGTGCATTGGGGGAAGGATGGGGGCTGTTGGAGGTGAGAGCGGGTGGCACCTGGTGCAAGCAACTTGCACCAGATGCTAAAGAGCTGGCACAGGTCTCAGGAAACTCATTGGCAATCGAGAAGCTTCCAAGCGTCCTGCAGCATGCATAGCATAGCTGCATGCTATGGCAGGGAAAAGGATAAGACTGGGCTGTTATAGAATCTCCTGCTGTAAACTGTGGAGATGGTCTCCAGTTTAAATGGCTCTAAATGGGATTCAGGGATAAGTCTATCAATGGCTATTAGCCATGATGGCTATGAGGAATGTCCACCTTTCAGAGGCAATATACCTATCAACATCAGATGTTGGGTGACATATAACATGTCCTTGCATGTCCTGCTTGCAAGCTTCCCAGGGACATCTGGCTGGCCACTGTTGGAAACAGGATGAAAGAATAGATGGCCCTTTGATCTGATTCAGTCGAGAATAGTATACTTATACTATAATTATTGAAGCAGCTGAATTGCAGCTTCTACATTGAAAATTTCTGGCAAATACACTGTATATGCTGTTTTGACACAGTTCACACTGTACTGCTATGAAGAATGGCAAAAGTTTCTCTTGAAGATCACTGATCCATTTAGTTATGCCTAGGGGTGTTGTTCTTTAACATAAAAACACAGAATACCATCATTATGGGATTAAAACACTGTATTTTGGTGTTTAAGATATTATCCAGAAATTAAAATAGATTTCCAGTTAGAAATAATACCATGGCTGCATCTGCTGACGTGAATGGACCAATCCTAGCCAACTTTTGCAGCCGTGGTGCCAACGGGGCGTATGCTGCATCCTGCGCTGGGAGGGGGCAGTCACGGCTGCCTCCTCCAAGTATGGGAATGCTTGTTCCCTTGCCTCAGGGCTGCATTGTGGCTACATCAGCACTGGAAAGATGGACAGGACTGGACCCTAAATCACCTGTATCCCCAACCTAGTACACTTTTGAAGCATTTAAAATTAATAAAAATGAGAATGTGGAATGAATGCAAATTTAGAATAAAAACATGTAACAGTGCTTTCTGCCTCTCAAACAATGAAATCTGCAACAACAACAACAACAACATTTTCAAATGTTGGCGTATTAGCAATGGCATAGTAGCTATGGCATATTACCCTCCACCCCATTCCATTACCAGTTCCCTACCTTCACTACCATATGACAGAAAATGCTTGCATTTTGCAAGATCCTCTGCTCCTCAGAGCAACAAAACTGCATGCAGTATAACAGGAAAGCTTATCTGCCACAGAGCCATTCCCAGCTCGTAGCACGCCTGGGGCAGGGCAGCATCCCAGCGCCCCCAGTGCGGCCGCCCCACCCCCTTGCATTGCCCGACCACACCTCCCTGTGCCTGGAATAATTCCATTCAAGAGCGACCTGAGCACAAGGGAGGGCGGAAGGGCCGAAAAGCTCATGGGCTTTTCAGTGCTGCTGCGCCTCGCCACAGGCAGCGCCCGTCACGCTTGCCACCCCCCGCAGCCCCCTCCCTCCACCTCTGATCTGCCATTTCAAAAATGCAGCACCACGTGGAATTGGGCATCATTCCCTAATGAAGCAGTTCTCAAACTTCTCAGTCTCCAGAGCCCTTTACACCCCTAAAAGGGGTTTGGGAGAGCCCCGCCGGCACGTGAGCTCTTAGGGAACCCCAGAGTGCCAGCATGTGCACTGAGTGGTGCAGCACTGAGCCCAACGCAAATACAAGAGGAGAGCTGCAACAGAACCAGTTGTCTCAGGCAGCAGACTGGTGGGTGGGTGGGGGCATGCCCATCCCTGCCGGCCAACTTGCCTCCACTGCTGCTGCTCCTCCTTTCACTCCAAGGATTGGAAAAGGAACAGAGCAGAAGAGGAAACGTGGAGGGGAGGAGACTGATGAGCCAGATAGAACACTGGGGAGTGGGAAGAGCAGAGGCATCAGATAAGGGGGGCAGCATTTGGCATATTGTCTCAGGAGGTCTCTGGCCAGCCCGGTACCTGGAATCTTTTCTAGTAGAGATGCCAAGAACTAATCCTGGCCTACAACCTTCTGCAGGCGCAATCCTAACCTGGAGCTAGGCCAGCACAAGTCCCTTGTGCCAGCCCAGGAGTGGTGCAAATGTGCCTTAAAGCATGTCTGTACCATTCTCAGAATCAGGGAAGCTGGCACACAGACGTGCGACGTCCTCCCTGACTCTAGAGTGGTCCAAACACGCTTTACGGTGCATTGGCAAACACAAGGGACTTGTGCCAGCCTAACTCCAGGTTAGAATTGTGCCCTGCATATCTTTACCTCTGCCCTATGGCCCCTCTCAAGATGCTGTTGGCAGTAGATCGAAAACTCTAAGGCAGAACACTGTTAAATCTCCACTAGCCTGAACAGTCTGAGGACAGAGAAACATCACCCCTCAGGTTTGGGAAACTGATGTAACAAATGGAAAACAATGCTAGAAGGTGCAACACAATCTCAGGATTAACACAGGAATCCGACTGGCCCAACAAGGAAGGTTCTGCTCCACACAATACACAGTGGACTAAAATAAAGCACTGGTTCGGGATGTTGTGATAGCCTCAAATGCAGACTGACACTCACTACATGCAACACCAAACTGCCAACTTCTTTTGCAGGGATCTTTTCTTTTGCAAGGAGAGACAGCTGTAAGGAGGGAGCGATTTTGAAGAGTTCATCAGCTTCCTGCCCTCCCTCAGACTGCAACCATATGTAGGTTCTTTTGATTCAAGAACAAACCAACCACCACAGGGGAGGAAAAAAAGACACCCAACCTCAGAAAGATTTTTAAAAAGATTTTAGACAATATTCTGGACAGATAGATTGATGGCTATTAGCCACAACAACTAAGACGCTAAGAAGCATACTTATGCTTTTGGCTCCCAGATGCTAGGAAAGGCACGGGGGCTGTCTGCTGCATCACACCCTGCTTGTGAATTTCCCAGGGGCATCTGGCCAATTTTTCCTTAGAAAGAGAGTGCTGGTTATCTATGGCCTGAGGTAGGCTTACAGGTCTTACAAGCCTGAGAACAGGGGCTGGATGTAAAATTGGGTGCTCTGAGGGAGAACTGAGCATTGAAAACTATAGGCTGGCTTACTGTGCTAAAAGAAATGATTATATGCAGAGAAGCTTTGTGGCCTCCTTGTGGTGTTCAAATGTAACATTTGTGGTTAGGTTTCCAATCTGAATCCTTTACCCAGTCTGCCTGTGCATTTCTGATTATGAGCATGCAGCTTATTAAAAACATAGACTTACTGTAGTGTGTGAAAAGTACGGATTAAGAGGCTGTGAGCGAAAGGCAGGGTGGTCTTCCTGCGGCTCACATGCTGGCACTGCATCTGGGTTCAAACCTCTACTCAGAGCTGCTGCTTCTAAGACAGTGGTTCTCAAACTTTTTAGACTGGGACCCACTTTTTAGAATGGCACTCATGTTGGGACCCACAGGCCACAGGAAGTGATGCCATTCACCTGGAAGTGATCATCATAGCCAGAAGTGACATCATCAAGCAGGAAGTGCTGTCATTGTAACATAATAAACTGACACTCCTGGAATGCAAATTGGTATTCTTGGACTGCAGCAATTGTATAACCATGAAACATTCCTGACAGAAAGCAAGATTAGGACAACATATTATGTAAAAGCACTGAACTAAAAACATTTTTTTAAAACCCTCACTTGAAAATTCAAATTGTTAACACTCACAAAAGGAATCTAGCAAGAGGAAAGTCTGCAGCTTCCAAGATGGCTGCTCCCAGCTCTCTGCGACCCATCTGACATCATGTTGTGACCCACCAAGTGGGTCCTGACCCACAGTTTGAATAACATGGTTCTATGACACTGCAGAAGCACTGGTGTCTGGTCTGAATTTGCTGTGGTGAACATATATATTATGAAAAGGGAGGCAGGCATTTCCAAATACTGCTCCCTAGTATGCATGTGACAGTTAATGTTTGGGGGATGCACATGTTCCCTGTGGTATTTTATGTGGTGATGATGGTGATAGTAACAGAACACTTTTCAAGTGTGCAAAGCATTTCACATGTATCATTCTTGACAGTGTCCTTGCAAACAACCCTGTCAAGTTAAGCAAACATGATTATCTCCATAATCATGAAGCTGAAGAATTGAAGCCAAGAAGGAACGGCAGACCTAAAACTATTGAATGAGAATTCATGGCAAAGGTGTGATTTAAAGCCAGGGAACTTCTGGTTTACCACTTGGTCTCTTACAGCACAAAACTAGATACGCTTATTCAGAAATAAGCCCCACTATGTTCAATGGGACCATAAGGAAGGCAGAGCACCGAAGAACAGATGCTTTTGAATTATGGTGTTGGAGAAGACTCTTGAGAGTCCCCTGGACTGCAAGGAGATCCAATCAGGCAATCCTTCAGGAAGTCAAGCCTGATTGCTCCCTGGAAGGACAAACACTGAAGCTGAAGCTCAAATACTTTGGTCACCTCATGAGAAGAGAGGACTCTTTAGAAAAGACTCTCATGCTGGGAAAGATCGAAGGCAAAAGGAGAAGGGGGCGGCAAAGGATGAGATGGTTAGATAGTGTCACCGATGCAATGGACATGAATTTGGGCAAACTCCGGAAGCTAGTGGAGGACAGGGAGGCCTGGCGTGCTGTGGTCCATGGGGTTGCGAAGAGTCATACACGACTTAGCGACTAAACAACAACATATTCAATGGGGCTTACTCTCAGGTTATATCAGATTGCAGATTTGCCACTTTACTGCACCAGTTGGACAATTTTTACAGCTGTTGTGAATAGCTGTGAGGAGTACAAGCCAGGGAGTACTTGTTCAAAGTTCTCCTCAACTATCAACACACTAGGCCACCTAAGGCAGGATACAGCCTCAGCCCCACATCTGCAACAGGGAAATGACAATACTGGATTACAATACAAGGTTGTTATCATTGAGATAACATTAAGCTGAATGCTCAAAATATTAGTGGTCTTCAACCTTTATCGTACCACAACCCTAATAAATAAAGTATGAAATTAAGGACCCACTGTCAATCTCATCCCCCTCCTGGGACCCTATCTGTCCACCCACCCCTGCCACTCACTCCCCACCCCCATAACAGCCTCACAGCACTGTTCACTGTAATCAAATATTCTTATTGCAGAGAGCAGGAAAGGTAACCATGGAGCCTGGCACAAGTGAAAGCACAATTGCTATGAACCTGAGCAGGACTGGGACACAATCTCTTGGTACGTGAAGGGTACCAGATGCCTCTCCTGTTACCTGGTGGTGCTCTAGTCCAGCGGTCTTCAATCTATTTCATTCCCATAAGTTGCCACAACCCCACAACTGAGGCTTTGCAACCCCTCTGGGATCACAACCCCAAGGTTGAAGAATACTACTGCACTATACAAATGCAAAGTTTGGCATCCTAGTACATTCTGCTAGAGCAGTGGTTCCCAAACTGTGGGTCAGGACCATCAGTGGGTTGCGAGCCAATTTAAGGTGAGTTGTGAAGCACCTAAAGCAGCCTTATTGAAAATAAGGGAAGAAGAGATGTTAGAAAGGGGGAAAGCTATATGAAGGTTATAAATGGGCTTTTTTCTTTCTGATTCACTTTGCTATTGGAAAATGGCTGAGAAATAACCCAACTTACTGCTACATTATCAGGAAAGCAGCAGGTTCTGGCATCACAATGACAGCACTCCCGGCCACGAAATCACTTCTGTTGTGTTCCAGATAGACTCTCATTCTAAAAAGTGGGTCCCGGTACTAAGCGTTTGAGAATCACTGTGCTAGAGAATTCCAAGCAAGCTGTGTTGTGCGATGAAAGGTGGTGGTGGTTTGATGAAATTTACAAACCCACCCCCAATTCCTCTCCATTTTAGCCAAATAATGTCCTATTATATGCCTTCTAAAAACTGTAGGTCATCAATAAAGCTAAGTTAACTCAAGCACTGCTGGCCTGTATCATTAGCTAAAACTCACAGCCTGAGTTCCCTGTCTTAAATGGGGATGTTGAGATGGGGTTGCAAAGCTCAGCACAAGACAATCTATAAATAGGTGCAGAAAGATGTATTCGAAGTGGAAAAATCAGCTCTGATATCTGTGTTATGGGCCACAAAAGATCCCCATCCAGGGGACGTTTCATCGAAGTCTATTCCGAGGTGTTTGTTCCAAGAAAATTGTTAACAGTGCAAGTAAATCTGTTCTCCTTTGAGGGGATTCTCTCTTGCTGGACCAGCTCTGCAAAGCAGTCTTGCACAGTGAAAATCCTGCTTATATTTGACTTTATTTTTTTGTCTGTAAACCGCTTTGTGAACTTTTTGTTGAAAAGCATTATATAAATACTGTTTGTTTGTTTGACTGATATATGAAAATAGTGCCTCCTGAATTGTGACCCTATTTTCTCATATATAACTAAATGGCTGCTATTTGTTCCTATGGACGAAAAGAAACTGCATTGTAGTGAGGGCAAAACCTGGCCTGCACTGATTATTCTGCAAGCAGGGGTGCAATAAACAGAATCTGGGTGTGCTAAGTATGAAGAGATTCCCCCCCCAGTCCACCCCACTCATACAGAAGTTCTCCCTCCCTCACATCCAGACCCACCTACTGTCATGATGACAGGCATTTTGCTGGCAATAACAAACTACTAAAACATTAACAGTACGGTACAGTATATATCAGCCCATGCTATCTGCACTAGATTCAAACAATAAAAGTGATCTGCCACCTTTTCACCTCCATGGAGGGGGAGCACACACAAGAGAGATCCAGATTGGGGAGGGGGTCAGAGGAGGGCGTGAGTATCCCAAGTGGAGGGAAAGATGGAAGGCACAGCCTAGGGGAGAGAACAATATATTGGCGAAGGAGTGGGGCATCCCAGCACATGAAGGGATCTGCAAACGGGGAGGAGGAGGAATGAGCAAAGTTGAAGGCGATCCCCAAGACTGGCAAAGAGGGTTGGAGGGCGCTTCAAGAGAGTAGCGAAGGGCAAGCGCTTGGAAGGGGAGGGGAAGACCCTGGATGACAAAGAGGGGGGAGCGAGAGGCGCTTCTTATCAAGGAGAGAGGGAACGTGGCCGTCTCATGGGAGACGGAGAGGGGGGAGGGAAAGTTGGAGAAGAGGTATACCAGAGGAAGGCAGAGATGGGGCAGGCGAAGAGCAGGTTGACCCAGAGCAAACCAGCAAGTCTGGCTCGGATTGGGAGAGAAAACAACCAGCCTCGCCGAGGGAAGCCAAGTTCTGCAGGGAGGCTGCGCGCGCGCCTTTGGGTAATCAGGCTCTGGACTCACCTCGGGGCTCACAGGGGCGACCCGGCTTGTCTCCGGGAGCAGGCACTAGCGACGGCGCAGCAGCTGCAGCAGGAGGGAGACGGGACGAGCAGTCAAGCTGGCACGGTGCCTCCATCGCGTCCGTCTGCCCGCCCGCCCAGCCGTCGATGTGATTCAGCTCTGCGCGCCGCCAGTCTTGGGCCGGCAGGGGGCGCTCCGTGCCCCACCCGGTATGCCCGCCCTCGCTCACACCAGCCGAATGAGGCTGGATTTTTTTCCCGCCGCCCCCGTGCCTACCAAGCAAGATAAGAATGTCATACTGCTTGGGCTCTGCCCCATACATAAGATTCCCATCCGTGCTCTTTTTTATGCTATTCTCCAAGCAGTTTTAAAATGTCACTTAAACAATCGATCCCAGCCTGCCGCCGTATTCTTCCCACCCGTCTCCGCACTTATAAAGTAATCCCTCCCACCCGCGCTTTTCCACACTACACAACAAAACGCTTGTAAAACAACAGACAAGACAAGACATATAACAAATAAGCGGTTTGGGTTAAGGCCTGTTTTGAACTTTTGAACTTTTTTGTGTGCAAAACATGGACCATTTAAATCTCAAATAATCGTCATTGTTACTATACCTGTTGTAAACAATTTCTTATTTAACAGTAAAATCCAACAACATACCCTCCGTTTGCAATGTGTGGTATCAAGGATAATATTTTTTATTAGCTTAACAATGAAAGCAGACCAGAGGCGTAGTGCACTGCCATGCAGTGATGTCATTTCCAGGTTCTCTCTGGGGAGCCCTCACTGCAGGCATTGCACCACCCATTCCTTCTCCTGTAGAGACTCCCCTTCAAGGGGAGCCTTCACAGGAGAAGGAACAGGAGCACAAAACTTCCAGTGCCTCCTCCATAACTAAGATGGAGGGGGGGCAGTCATGTGACCCCCATGGCATAGCGCCCAGGGCAGGAGTGCCCCTCAGGCTCCGCCCTAGTTAAGACTCCTTAGCAGACCACAGGAGATCAGAAGTATCTTCTTTGATCGGAAGTATTATTCAACTCCATTGGCCAAGTAAGGCTGCAATCCTTTCCACACTTTCCTAGAAGTAAGCCCCATTGAACACAATAGAACTTAGCTCTGGGTGGATATGCATAGGGTTGTGCCCTGAGTGTATCACAGAAAATCGGAGTTCAACACAAAATTAATAAACTGCATGCCAATCAAGACAGCCAGGGTATGACTATTCCATATGGCCATAATGTAATGCGGGGCCGGCTCAAGGAGCAGCGGGGCCCAATGCGGGATATTCCCGCGGGGGGGGCACCCTCCCTGCGGGGTCCTGCACTTACCAAGAAGAGTGATTGTGGTGCCGCGCGCAAGGCATGGCACCTGGAAATAGTTGGTGGTGACATGACAACATCATACCAACTGCTTCCAGGAGGGCCATTTTGGGCTGTTCGGAAACAGGTGGGAGGGCCCAAGGTAAAGTTGCTCTGCTCGCCCCACTGATCTACAGCCCGTAGAGATCCCGGCTGCAGCAGGTAGCGATATGCTTACTTTGCTGGTGTGGGGCCACCCAACGCGCGGGCAACTATGCTTGTGAACACACAGAGTGGTGGCCTGAGGTTGGCCTGATGTCAACTTGACATGCAAGAAACGAATCACTGCAATGCCACCTGCCTAGCCACCATGCCAGTGGGCAGAGAAACACCACCAGGGTGAACCAAGCAGGGTGTGGAGGCAGGTGGAGGCCCAATGAACAGCCACCACTAGATGAACAGCCACCTCCAGGAACAAGCAACACAGCAACAGTTATAACTGCTGGCTAAGCAGAGATCCTTCAGTGACAACACACATACAGAGGGGGGGGGAGAGAGTGCGCGTACCTTCTTCTACAAGGCCTACAGGCCTGCCCAGCGATCCACTGGGGTTTCATTTCGGACCCCACCGTGGATACCTGAAACTGTGGATACTGGGAATGCCTTTTTAAAGATAAGGGAACATCAGTGGTTTTGCTGCAACCAGGTTAAAAAAAAGAGATTTGTTTGATGTTCCCCTATCTTTTTAATAGGCGTCCCAGTATCCATGGTATCTAAGAACATAAGAAGAGCCCTGCTGGATCAGGCCAAAGGCCCATCTACTCCAGCTTCCTGTATCTCACAGTGGCCCACCAGGTGCCCCAAGGAGGCATGAGACAACAAAATGCTTGCATCTTGTTGCCACTCCCTTGCACCCGGTACGCTGAAGTAGCCTACTACTAATGTAAGGAGGTTGCACAATCCATCATTGCCTATAGCCCACGATGGACTTTTCTTCCAGAAATCCGTCCAATCCCCTCTTAAGGGTATCTAGACCAGATGCCATCACCACCTCCTGTGGCAAAGAGTTCCACAGATTAACTACCCGCTGGGTAAAAAAGTACTTCCTTTTATCTGTTTTAACTCTCCCAACCCTCAGTTTTAGCGGATGTCCCCTGGTTTAGAGAAAAGAACATCCCTCTATCGACTCTATCCCTTTCGTGCATGTCTCAATCATGTCCCCCCTCAGGCGCCTTTTTTCTTGGCTGAAGAGCCCCAAACGCTGCAGTCTTCCTTCGTAAGGGAGGTGCCCCAGCCCCGTAATCATTTTCATCACTCTCTTCTGCACCTTTTCCAGCTCCACTATGTCCTTTTTGAGGTGCGGCAAACAGAACTGGACACAATATTCCAGGTGTGGCCTTACCGTCGATTTGTACAATGGCATGATAATATTGGCTGTTTTATTCTCAACCCCTTTTTTAATGACCCCAAGCATGGAATTGGCCTTCTTAATTGCCGCCGCACACTGGGTCGATACCTTCATTGAATTGTCCACCAGCATCCCAAGATCTCTCTCTTGAGCGGTTACAGACAGCTCAGAACCCATAAGCCTATAGGTGAAGTTTTGGTTTTTAGCCGCAATGTGCATCACTTTACACTTGTCTACGTTGAAACTGTGGATAACTAAAACCGTGGATACCAAATCAGTGGAGAACAAGGCATGCCTGTACTGTGACATAGAGAACAAGGAGATAAAAGCAAGGTTTTAGTGAGCTGAGGCCAGAGAGGTATAGCCTCAATCCATGTGCCCTGTCATCTGTGCTCTGTGCTCCCTGGCAGGGCTTTAATGCTGGGGCCTGTGTGCTGTGATTGGCTGCAATGCAGTCTTCATCCTACGTGCCATCTTCAGGCAGTATGGGGTGTGCCAGGAGTTGGGGGTTTTCTGGTGTTTCCCCCCTCTTGTTTTCTATGAATTTTGTCCCTTCCAACACCAGGTCTGTTGTTGGCATTTTTTTTCCATGTCTGGGCATGTGCATCATTTGAAGGGGACTTGGAGTATGGCATGCATTGACCCCTCCTCTTCCTACCTGTGTCTCTATCCTATTTTGGGATGGCTGCTAGAAGGGGTTGTGCTGGCAGCTGAGGCAAGCCAGACTGGTGTTGGGCAAGCAGCCTGGTCTTCTCTATTGATGAGGTGGCTATAGTGCTGGTGGGGCAGCTGTGCTGGCATCTAAAGACATAGGCAATGGCATATGCTGCTCAGCCTGGCACAGTGTCAGTACTGTACACAGGATTGTGCCTTGAAACAGCGATTGAGCTGAAGCTGGCAAGTGATGCCAAAATCAACCCCAATTTTGGGGGGTCACCTCTGAAAGAAGAGGAAGGTCAAAGAAAGAGTAGGCCAGCAGCATGGAGACGATTGGGACGTGGTAATCGATGATGGAGAAAAGGAGGTTCAACTCTGATTTTGCATGTGTGCTCTCCCACAAGGGGAAAGTGGCCCAACCTAACGGTGAAGAACTAAGGGCATCATGACTCAAAATAGGTATTTGGGGACGGACAATGGGGGCCGGTCATGGCATCTTGAGACACTGCAAGCCAAGTCAGGAAGTGGTGGTAGGGGGCAGGCTGGGTGGAGCCGCATCGATCCCACCCACGTTGCAGCTTCTTACTGAACTAGAAATGGCCACTGCAACAAGTGTGCTGGCACATCAGACGCAGAGGCAGATCTAAGGGAGGGCAGAGCTCAAAGTTTTGCAAGAAGCCTTACCTCGCAGTGGAAATCACTCCTCTCCTGCACTGTTTTAGCCAATCCTCACAGGGAAAAGCAACATCTTGATGTTGCTTACTGGCTACAGCAGCAAGGGAGATTTACATGACAGGGTAAGGCTCAGTGATGTCATTCAGGGGGAACGGACCAGAACGGGCGTTCCGGATCCTAACGGGCTCCGTGGCTGGTTCCGGGTTCCCAACAAGTGCCAATCAAAAGTGAGTTCCTGTTCCTAAATCATTTGAATGACACCACTGGTAAGGCTCCTTGCAAAACATAGAGCTCTGCCCTCTCTGTAGATCCGCCTCTGATCAGATGACAAGGGGGAATGGTGGAGGCTTTGAAGGAAAAACAGGGTGAGAACGTAGAGCAGTGAGAGAAGCTCAGAACACACAAATCTTAGAGGCAAGGTCTAACATGAGGTTATAAATCAAAGAGTGGAGGGGAGTCTACGTGTACAGACAGACCTACTTCTGAAGTGTAGCTGCGCTGGTTGACTCCAAAGTTCTCTACTGTGAAACAAAAGCCTCATGCAGAAAATGTGTGTTTACTTCTCCCACACTTCAAGAGGCTTGTCTGTTTTGTTTTCACCACTAAAGAGCCACACTATGCCTCTGGTTACCTTGTAGCTCTTAGACTGGAGCCAAACATTTTCTCCCCCTTCCTGCCCTCAGTTCCAGTCTCATCTGCTTCTGACCCCTAGTCACGTATTTATTTAGTAGTTTTTATCCTGCCTTCTCACCCACAACAGGGGAGGGCCCCCAAGGCAGCTCAAAAATACAAAAAATACAAACCAAAACAAATACAAAAAAAACCCTAAGAAAAACTGTAGAATTCTAACTAAGCATTATATAATCACACCATCAGAAAAAGAGAATTCGCAGCACAGACAAGAATCAAAGCAAAGTACTGTACAGCATCAAGGAACAATCCCCAGCACAATAATCAAACAACAGAAGCATCAGCAGCACATTATTATTGTTGTTGGAGCGAGTCCCTATGGATGACCTCGCGGAGTCCCTCCGAATGAAGGCTCCTGCTCAGCGCGTAACCTGAAGGAAAGAATCTAGTAGTTACCTTTCCGCAATGCAGACCCTCTAACTGGATGGCGAATGAAATTACCAGCGCTGGATTTGATGTTAAATTGAAGCTTCAAAAAGCAGACTTTAATTAAAGGACACAAGCAACCAAAAAGCACAGCCCCGAAGGACTGGCTTGTGTAAAGATCTTACATTTGGCATTGCATTTTCTAGGTTTTTAACAATGTAATCTGTTGTTATCAATCCTTCCTCCCAAGGAGGAAGGGGATTACAAAGGCACAATTTCATGTTGCAAGAAGTCTACAGAAATGCAAAAGAGCAAACACTTAATTTCATCAAGCAATACAAATACAATGGGGTGTAGCAAGGTGTGTGTTGCTTCAGATTCAGGGTGGGAGGCTTCTTAGCAGAGTCTGAAAAGAATTGTCCAGGTGAGCCTAGCTCCTGGGCAGATAAGAATTTGATTTAATTTCAGGCAGGACTTGTCATTGTATACACCTTTTGTTAGAGACCAGATTTGCATTTTAAGACACTGAGGGGAAAGGAGACTTACAGATGTCTCTGGCACCAATTCTTAATAGCCTTAACTCACAGGATGAGACCCAAAATGGAGTCAGGTCTGTACGTGTGTTTGGGAAAGGGAGGGTGTCCACAACCTTCCCCCCCCCCCTTGATGGGGTCCCCTGACATCCTGGTCTGACCTTCCTTTTTCCAAGTCCTGCATTATGTGCATCTGACCATTGAGCATAGCAATGCAAGTGTTTCCTGGAGGGCCAAAATAACCACAATGGGGTACAGAGCCATGTTAAGGAGGCTCTCAACAGTTGGACTCCAGCCAAGAAGTGTTTCCCACCAAGAATTACTGCTGGCCGCTTACTAGACACTTGAACACCCTCTATAACATTATGGTTCTTATAGTGGGCCATATTATATATATACCAAAATGCAGTATTGCAAGCAGGCAATGTTATTGTATGATTTTGGTCTAAAAAGTAAGTGAACTAATTATGACAATACATTGTCATCAATACAATAATACACTGAGGGTGTGATCCTAACCTGGTGTTAGGCCAGCACAGTTAGGCCAGCACAGTTTGGCTGGCACAATTCCCACCATAAAGTATGTTTGGACCACTCTCGGAGTCAGAGTGCATCATCCTCCCTGACTCTGAGAGTAGTCCAAATGTGCTTTATGGTGACCCTGGTACCGGCCAAACTTTGCTGGCCTAACTTTAGGTTAGGAATGGCCCTAAATGTCCAATATGGAAGCAACTGTGGAGAATTGCTTCCAGGAGGGAGGAGGAATCTGGTAGGTAGGCAAGCAAGCAATCAGTTTAGGGGACTGGCAGGACATTGGGGTGGTTGGTGTAGGGAAATTATGCTGGTGTCTGCTCTGTTTCTTTTGTTAAAGAGCTATATGAGTCTTATGCTTGAGCAGTACAGCCGAGGAATACTCAGCTTCTAAAGAAAAACATATTTTTTAAAATAATGTCTTGGAGAGATAGAGGGGAGCAATGTGATCAATTTTACCATATTAAACTGCTGGTGGAGACATCACTTGGAGACACCCCCTTGACTTAGGGGAAATTTATGTTGCAGAGGCATGTTGGATTTCCTTGCTGTTGTTCTGCAGCTGTGTTCAGAGTCTGTTGCTCCTTAAAAGAGTAGTGGTGACTTGAAACTGCCTCTGCATCACATTAATTACAGAAGAGTCCAATTTTTACCCAGACGTGGCTTGTTCATTACTCATGACAACCATGAGAGACAGCAAGTCATTGTATGAACCTCATTGCCACAAATTTGGGAAATGAATGGCACAAGATGAAAAGAAGACTAGTAAACAGCAACATGGTTTGTATTTGTGTAATAAAACTGCTCTGGAAGCAGTAGTATTTTGCACCCAAGATAGAAAAAGGGACAGATAGGCAAAGAGTTCTCTGCAAGCAGAGGCTTTATGAAACGGTCATGCATGGAGTGTAAATATATGTATGTGAATAAGGTCTTTCAGGAAAGCTACGCATTAGATAGATGATTAACTTGGCAGCTCTGTACCCCTCTGTTGTTCACATCAATTAAACATTCTCTAGGCAACAGAACATTGAACAGTCGGTGCTTTAATATAATAGGTGTTTGTTTCTTTTGGTGATTAATCACATGATAAATGCCTATTCTTCGAGCCCTGAAGTATATTCCCAGAACTGGTTCTAGTTCGGAAACCGTTGCTGTTGATCATCATAACCAGGGGTGGGAGCATCTTGGAATATACGTGCTCATATCACATCCCTGATTAAAAGGAATCCTCAGTGCATTTCCCTTTATTCTTCTCCTTTTGCTCTCCCATTCCCTCTCCTATTCTTCCCCTTTCTGTGGTTGGGGATAGACCGTGTTGTGTATGAGTCCCAAAATTTGAATCAAGTCAATTTAGGTGTCTCCACCCCCTCGTGAATTGACTCGTGCATGAGTTGTGCGTGCCCATGGTGACTCCACTCTGGAATTTCACAAGTCATTTTCATAAGTCGCTAGTCTTTTTGTGTCAAGCTGCGGGTCGGGTCAGGCATGCGCACACACATGCATGTGCAACTGCAAACGGTTGAAATCGGAGGTGCAGGGAGTGCAGTCAGAGTTGTTATTTCATGCTTAACGTTAACATTCCAGTGGGCCAGCAATGCGCAGCTGACAGTGCTTTACTCCTAACCAGCCCCAGCCCCACCGTTCACATCTTAACTGAACTCAGAAGAACAGAAAGGAAAAAAATAGCCCTGGCCACGACACATCATTCATTCAGTAAGTCCTGTTTTCCACCAAAGCTGAGTTGACCTGTGGCTGTTACACGAGGGAGGGAGCCAGTGAGCGAGCCCGCGTGGCTGCAGGGAACCTTCGGCTTCATATGAAACTGGCCGCCATGATGAAACCTCCTCCCCCCCTCTGCAGCTAAGCAATGTGCTATGACCAAGATTCCTCCTCCTCTCCCCTCCCTCGCCCAGAGCCTCGCCCAGAGCCAGAACTCCAATCGAGGGTCTGAACCTTCAGAGATGGACAATACGACTTCGCTCCCACCTCCCTCCCCTTTCAGCTTGACTGACCATGCCTTCCTTTGCCTGGGTTTAATGTTCCTTCTTCCTCTCCACATCTCATGCTTGCTGTACATGGAGGTAGAATCACTGGAGTCTGCATCTCTGTCGAATTAATAGGAACCTAGTGAAGCCAGGGGGCGGGCTTAGCAGCCATGTTGGCGTACTCAAAACAATCCTTATTCCAAGCATTTCAGATTGCTTTTCTCGTACTGTTTAGGACTGAATAAAAATAAAAACTTACAAAAATAAAAACATGTGATCGTGTAGAAACATCATTGGTAACCTAATTATGATTTAATATGCAATTACAAGGTTTAATTCCGCATAATTATATTACTGAACATACCGGACGAAATGCTACTTGCTGTCTATTTAAACTCGGATTGCACTGTTTTGACAGACTTATTTTTTGAAATCTACACAAGCAAAAATAAAACGGCCATGCCCCATAAAAAGAATGTCTATTAATGTTCAGAATTTCATAAGTATTACAGTAGGAAAATTACATTAAAATCTCTTCATGACACAAGTAGTTGTCAATATGAGAGGAAAGACTACGAAGAGTATTTTTGAAAACTTCTACACTCACCCCTCCCCCCCAAAAAACAAATTCTGTTAATGTCCAGAAGTTCGAAAATATTACCGTAGAAAATGGAAGGCAGGGAAAAAAGTGTAAACGGGAAGGGGGGGAAAAGGAGGGGGGAAATATATATTTTTTCCTTCTAGACCATTAACAGTGGGTGTCAGAAAAAGGTGAATAAGACTGCTAGGAACAACAAGAAATTACACAGCTTCAAAAAATAATGTACTCACTGTTACAGTTAACGGTTGTTTTATTGAACCGATGTAATGTGAATACATGAATCTTTCCGTGGACATTAAATCCCATTTTTCGTTCAGCGATTCGCACACCCGTATGCAGAACACGCAGGCATGCTTAAAGAGGTTGAAATTAACTTTTACACGCGTGCAGGGAGATTTTTATTCGTGAATTCGCGGCAACCCTCCTTGGCGGGAAAGATCTGAGTCAGCCATATTTGTCTACCCGGAAGCTTCAAGATTATGACGTCATGCAGACTCCAATGATTCTACCTCCATGTTGCTGTAGCCAACTACCCAAAACCAAAATAGATATTTCAAACATCTTAGCTTTCTACCTTCCCTCCACCACCACCTGTGCCTGTTCTTCTGGCTAGAAAGGAGGAAACGACAGTTAGTCGTGGCGACTTTGTGGCGCCTCCTGGATCTCTGAAAGAGTTCTTTCTGACTTGGAACCTGCAACATAGTAATGAAGTGTGTGCACTGATTTGAGTTGCCAGAATTGCTGACTCATTGAGTCAGTGGCCAAATTAGCAAATCAGAGTAAGAGTTAATTATATGTGTGACTCAATTCAGATGATAGAACAAAACATCAAAACTTGAGTTAAAGTCACAAGTCTTTTTTCACAACACTGGAGATAGATGACAGTATTAAGAAGGCTATCAATCTAACTACTGGCTTTCAGGATGCATAAAGCTTAAACAAAGAAACACAATTACAACCACTTGAGAATAAAATGACATTTCATGTACAAAACCAGAACGTGCTATTTACAGTATATTGACAAGACATTTGTATACATTTAGAGGGCAAAATAAATTACAGTAGTTGAAGATGAGTTGAGTTGAAACTGAATGCTGAGAATTGTTTATGCTAGGGGTAGGTTAGTCAGCCCTGACCAAATTATTTGATTCAATATGTTGTCACTTTAATTGGAGCACAGATGAAATACCATCAATCAGTTATAAAGAATTAGAAATGTGGGTGGAGAAAGGTGAGGAGTGGTCTAACCCTCCCCAACTGCTTGATCTTTTTACAGGCTTTCAGTAAATATTTAATCTAGTTTAGTTTGCTAGTTTTTGAGACACCACAAAACATTTTTTCTAGACATGAAAGTGGGATATGAGTCAGGGCTCTTTTAAGAGTTACTTAGATGGTGGAACATTTTGTGACAACTCCTCAGATACAGGGCAATGGCCCATGCCATTGCATGTGACCATTGCTCTTAGTGTGGTCACAGGTATTTTGGGTGATCCACCCTGGCTTACATAAAACAAACAAGCACCTTATTGTTCCACTTGATTTAGGAAAAAAATACAAGTTGTTTGTGTCATGTGCACCCACTTAGGAAAATGATAGCAAGACAGCTGGATGAGATGAGAAAATTTCCCTGGGCTGTATTTCAGAGGAAATGCAGAAGTTTCAGATAACAGATCATGCAAAGTTGCTTCCTGTGCCTATAGAAGAACTGCTATGAGCTGACGTTATTCATAGACTGAAACAAAAGATTACTGTACGCTCTGTTAACAAGTCTCAGCATTGAATGTCAGGATTTCTCAAAGTGACAGACTATGTGTAGAATCACAATTGCAAAGCTGGGCTAAAACCTCATGGGCCAAGTTTGGCGGTGTGCCAGATCTTCTCCCCCACCTGCCCCTTTACCTGGTGATATGCCAATCTCCACTCCTTTCACTTGCTGGATGGGAAAAGGAAGAGGGGGAGGGAATGGAAGAGAAACCTGGAGGAGTAGAGCCCATCAGTCTTGTATCTTTCATGCTTTCCTTCCCCCCTCCCAGCCCAGTTACTCCCCCTCTTATTTAAAATAAATAAATGCATATACTGTATAAATCAACAGAATGCAATTCCACACAAGAACAGAATAATCCAGCATTTACTGCTGGGTTTAGAATTCAGCACCTTGAAAAATCTCAGGTTTTGTTTTTGTTTGTTTCCAAAATGCAAATATCTAGTCCAGTGGTCCCTAAACTGTGGGTCAGGACACACCAGTGGGTTGCAAGCCAATTTCAGATGGGTTGCAAAGCACCTAGAGCAGCCATATTGAAAATATGGGAAGATGAGACACTGAAAGGGGGTGGGCTGTGTGGCTTTTTTTTGCTTATGCCATGGCTGTAAATAGGCTTTTTTTCTTTCTGACTCATTTTGCAATTGGAAAATAGCTGAGAAATCACCCAACTTATTGCTGCATTCTCAGGAAAGCAGCAGGCTCTTGCGTCACAACGATGGCACTTCCAGCCATGACATCACTTCAGCAGGCCCTGGACAGATGGTCATTCCAAAAAGTGGGTCCCAGTGCTAAAAAGTTTGAGAACCACTCGTCTCGTCTTTAAAACTTTGAGGACAGGCTTAAAAATGTGTGCAGTATGCCAGTGTCTAGTGACATCTCAAAAGTCATACAGCTACATAACATTTTCAGTGGTCAGGGACAGGGCCTAAGTGCCCAGTACAATTCCTTGTCTCATGATGAGCAGAAGCAGGATAGGCATCCGAGGGGGTACATGACTGAGGGCGCCATCCAATGCGCCCATTGGGCCAAACCATGTGCATTGTGCCGGCCCAAGGCTGTTGCAAGTGTGCCATAAGGCATGTCAGCCCCAGCCAAAGAGGCACTGGCATCGACCCAGGCAGTGGGTAAGTTGCTCCTGTGCTGGCGGAGTTCAGCAAGTGCAAGGGTTTTCCTGGGCATCAGGGAAAGTGGGAGGGGCGGAAGGGGTGGGGGAGGGCATTCCCATGGGTGGGGCAGCCTGGGAATGGGGGTGAAGTCTGGATGCGGCTGTTAGACTGCATCCAAATCCCCAGGCCTCCCAGCCCCAATTCAGCAGGCACAGATCCAAGCAGGCCTATCGGGGTGGCTGAGATAAGGGGTCCCCTTGAACAATGGAGGCAGCACACCTGCATTGGATACAGCACAGGCCAGGTAGCCTGCCTGTTCCAGTGCAGGTTAGGATTCCGCTGTGAGACATGTAAGCAAAGCAAGGGATGGATAGAGTGGATAGACTAAGGGATGCTCCTTTCCTCTCACATAACACTGGAACTAGGGGACATCGACTAAAATTGAACATCGGGAGACTTAGAACAGAAAAAAGGAAATATTTATTTACCCAGTATGCAATTAGTATGTGGAACTCCTTGCCACAGGATGTGGTGATGGCTTCTGGCCTAGATGCCTTTAAAAGGGGATTGGACAGATTTGGAGGAAAAGTCCATCACAGGTTACAAACCACAATGAAATAGAAGTAGGCTACCTGGTTTAGCCTTCCTGGTAGACTAGCTCTGAATGCTAGAAACAAGGGAGTGGCAACAGGATGCAGATATTGTTGCCTTGTGTGCTCCCTAAGAGACCTGGTGGGCCATTGTGAGATACAGAAAACTAAACTAGATGGGCCCTTGGCCTGATCCAGCAGGGCTCCTCTTATGTTCTGAGGAGCAGAATTCTGCCTAATTTACCTCATTCAGAGAGCTTGCAGAAGTCAGCAGATCTTGTCTCAGCATCTGGGCTATCTGGGTACAGATTTTTATTTTCCTTTTCCTTTTTTTGAATGGGGAACACAGAGTCCTGACTATGTCCCAGTTTACAAAGGAGGAACTGAGGCTGAGATGCAAGGTCACTCAGTCCATGGTGGAGCAGTGATTCAAATTACTCTTTCCTGTTTCCAAGCCTGTTAGGCTTTCCCTGAACCCTAACACTGGCCTGCTTGCATCATCAATTGCACGTCTTCCTGGACATGGGAGAAACATGCCCAATGCCTCAAATTCTATGCTGTGTTTAATATCAGATGTTTGGCTTCTGGCCAGTTGAAATGAGAGAGCTGGGAGTTATCTGTGCCTCATCTTCCTCTACATTCCTAATGGCCCTGGCTGTCTGCCTTAGCCCTCTAAGATCCCTGATACAACAGGCTCCTTCTTGGATGGAGAGGAGTGCTGCAGCTGGGACCTTTCTGGAACAACTACTACTGCATCCAACATCATTATAATGCACAAGGGAAGAAATAACATATGCAACATCATTTATAGAGTGATGTGTAATTGCTTGTGCTAGAAGAATGGGCTCCTAGTACGCTTACGTTAGTCTCAGGGCATCTACACATAGGAGAGCTATTCTCAACAGTGGTGTGTGTGACAGAGAGAGAAAGAGGGGGGAAAACAGTATACAGCTGGGTGGGCTTTCTGTGCATAAGAAAAAGAAAACGTGTGTGTGTGTGTGTGTGTGTGTGTGTGTGTGTTTACACAGGGCCTTTCACTGCCTGAAGCAGTGGCATTACTAGAGGGTGTGGGGTTTGGGGACCACACCAGATGACACCATTGGGAGGGTGACACCAAAATGACTTGCTGTAGCTGCCCCCCAGTCGGCTTTTTCCATGGTCAGACGGTGGACTACATTTCTCAGCATGCCCCTCACTGTACAGTGGGCCTGAACGAGGAGGGGGTAGGCTTTGAAGTGAGGGTCTTCCTCTGTACATTGAGCATAGCTGGGCAGAACAGGGAAATGCGCTTGCCACCTCCCCTGTAGCGATCTACTGTGAACACTAACGCAACTGGCTGAGTGGGCCCCCTGAGGTCACACTGGAGCTCACATGACAGCCAGGAAGCTCTGGAAGTGAACGGCGTGGCCTGAGGGGGTGGGGCTGGCCCATAAGGGTGACATAAACGCTAGTGACATCACTGGTCTGAAGTGGCTGCACAATGTGATCATGGCAGTGAGGACCAGGGTCCCTTGCAATTAAAATGTATGTTGGGCTGGATCAGACCAAAGGTTCATCTAATTTGCCATTTTTTGTGCTGCTGTTGTTATACTGCTGATTTTATATCATTTGTACCTGCTCCTGTATTGTTTTTACAGCCCAATCCTATGGGCTGGAGCCACCAATGGAACATGTGTTCTGCTGGCGTCAACTGAAAAAGCGCCTTAAAGTGCTTTCTGGCAGCCCACTGTGTAGCGCACTGTTGGAATGCTTGTGAGAAGGTTGGAACATTCCCATGTGCATGGTTGAATCTCGCGCTGCCTGCTGGAGAAGGTAAGCCAATGGGAGAGACAGGAGGAGATGAGGAGGGGACGGAACAGGGGCAAAGAGGGGGTGAAACTGGGTGGGAGGCAGTGATGTCATTCAGGGGGAATGGACTAGAACGGGCGTTCCGGATCCTAACGGGCTCCGTGGCTGGTTCCGGGTTCCCGACAAGTGCCAATCAAAAGTGAGTTCCTGTTCCTAAATCATTTGAATGACACCACTGGTGGGAGGTAATAATAAGCAGGGAAACTGCAGGAGGGGGTGGATCCAGCAGCAATGGCACAAGCCAGATCCCTCTTTCCTGAGACTGCAGCTGCACTATCTTGCTTTTCCAACACACACACACAAACCATCCCTCTTGGACCATTTTCTCCTTTAACAGTTCTAGCTCTGGGGTATGATTTAACTGTCCTATGAGTCCTTCAAAAGCATCTTTCATGAAATCCAGAGCATGTATGTGATTACCTTTGGCTTATGTCCCTCACTATCAAGAATCTCATGGCTGTGGGGATTTGAACCTGCATCTTTTCAATCCAGTTTAACAAACTAATAACCACACTGCACTGCCTCATAACATGTTATTTGCATGTTATGTTGTTAAACAACGTTGATTCATGAGGACCTGGAGCATGGTAAGGGTGGCTGGCGGCAGGGTATGTGTGTGTAAAAAGGTAAAGGTTTCCCCACGACCGAATGGTCTAGTCATGACCGACTGTAGGGGGCGGTGCTCATATCCGTTTCAAAGCCTGTAGAGCCGGCGTTTTTGTCTGAGGACAAGCTTCCGTAGTCATGTGGCCGGCATGACTCTAGGAACGCCGTTACCTTCCCACCAAAGTGGTCCCTATTTATCTACTTGCATTTTAGGTGCTTTCAAACTGCTAGGGTGGCAGGAGCTGGGACAAGCAACGGGAGCTCACTCCGTCATGCAGTCTTGAACTCCTAACCTTGCAGTCGAAAGCCCAGCAACAGCGGATTAACTCGCTGCGCCACCAGGTACTATCCACCCTGCTATCCAATAGGCGCCCTTCCACCAACAGGGTCTATGGATACACTTGGAAGGCCCTCTCAGCCTGGCGCGCCCAACATTCCCTAAGCCCAGAATACCTTAAGGTTAGAGACTTCCTAGAGTTCCTACGGGGGGCGGGGGGGGGGCTGGACAAAGGTCTTAGTACTGCCACTCTTAGGAGGCAGGTCTCCTGCATCTCTTCCATACTTGTCAGCAATACAAGAATGTTGGTCAGGAGCTGCACATTATAGACAAGAGAGTTCCAAGATGAGAGCCCTCCATTAGTCCTCCATTAACCAAGCATCACTGTGAAGTTATCATCAATTGTGAATTATCTTGCAAACTTCAAAGCCTTGGGAGATCAACAATGTCGCATTTTCTCCTATATATTAATTTCTGTTTTCTTTATACCCATGTGCGTGCCCACCCCACTGAGGTGTATAAAGGGTGCTGCAAGGCAATGCTGGGGCACTGGGTGCTGGTTACGGGGAAGGCCTGCTCGCCCACTCTTCCTTGCGTCCAGTTCCCTTCACTTCCCGAGTCAGGGAGCGAGGGGAACGTTCCACCAGCGTGGGTGCACCCAGAATCGGCTGGGGTGATATCGCCCCGGCTGTCCCTGAAGGTGCCAGCATGTTTTCTTCGCTCCCTGAGCCAGGGAGGGAGGAAAGCTCGCCATTTGGGAGGGTGACTGCTGCAGGAGCCCCACCATGCTCCACAGCGCTTTGTGACATCACGATGTCACTCACCATACGTGGGGTGTGGAAAAGCCCCGGTATGCCTCTGCCATCCCCCACCCCCACCCACCCCACACGCAGGCCTGAAACTGGAAGATTTGACTTCATGTATCTGATGAAGCAGACACTAGCAGTCCAAGGGAGCTTCTGCTGAAATAAATTGGTCTTTAAGGAAGAGCAAGTCTCTTAAGACCATGTTTGTTCATTGTTTTATTTTTCAGTAACTATTTCTTGACCTTTCAAAAGTCTCCAATATTCTCGCATTACAAGGAAAGTTTACTGTCCTAACATGAACATCATATAACTTGAAGGCAGTGGTTTCCAAACTTTTTAGAATTAGGACTCATTTTTTAAAATACACACTATAGTAGTGGTTCTCAAATGCTTTAGCACTGGGACCCACTTTTTAGAATGTAGTATTTTTCAGCCACTTTCCAAAAACAGAATCAGAAAGAAAAAAGCCGATTAACAACCTTGACACAAGCAAAACAACCACACAGCCCTCCCCCTTTCCAGCATCCCATCTTCCCATATTTTCAATATGGCTGCACTAGGTGCTTTGCGACCCACTTGAAATTGGCTTGTGACCCACTGGTGGGTCCCGACCTCAGTTTGGGAACCACTGCTTTATAGGAACCCAGCTTTACAAGACTAAAACAACAGTTTCACTTTACCGGCTGTTCAAGCCTCTGTTTTATCCTTTTTGTTATGAGGGGCATTCTGGAGTGTTTATTGAGTTCCACTGAATTGCAGCTTCATTGAATTGGACCATTCTGGTGGTCTTGCATTCCCCTTTGCCTGGCCTTAGATAAGAGCAAAGGGACATTTGCCCATTAGTAAAATGGTTCAGTGCTGCTCCTTTCTGTTTCTATTGGGCTCAGTACATTTCCTTTCCTATGGCCGACAGGCATCAGCTTGTCAGTTTCACAACCCACCAAAAATCCAGTGGGGTGAGTGAAGGGAACCAGTGATGTCATGCACCCACTACGCACCACTACGCGAGTACCGGTTTTTGAGCTGGCCTAAATCATTATTTGTTTGGCATTTGGACAAGTGCCAATCAAAAGTGAGTACCGGTTTCTAAATCATTTGGATGACACCACTGAGGGGAACCCTATAAAAGGAAAGGGGGTGGTGTTGGTTCATGGCTGACATGAGCTGCTGCAGAAAATGTGCACTTCCCTTGATATCACAAAGGACCCCATCAGGTCAATCCTTCCTGTTGTCGGCTGTTAGAGCTATGTTACTAGGTATACTGGCTTACACACAAAGGGCTTGTGTGTTTGTGTTGAATGGCAAGAGCTGAAAGGCATATTTTGGTGGGATCAGTTGGACCTGGATAACTTGATATGGAGAGACTTTTCTACACACACACCCCTAGCTTTCTTGGCTCACAGACTTTTTTCCTGTTATTGTGTTGATCTGGAGCTTTTTTCATAGTCATAGCTGGCAAATTAGGGTAGCAACTGCAGTAAAACAGTCTTGCCATGTTGGGGCTAATTCCAACAGTAGGGGGGAAAAAAGGCATGTTTTGCTCTATGTTAAGTGAACAAGGGGTTTTTGTGACAGGCAGTTCCCCATTCTGGTGTGGCCAACAAATTACACTGATGCAGGAACACAAATTGGGTGGTTGGGGCAGAAAAAAAAAATCCAAATGTATTTGTTCATGTTGTATTGCACCCAGTTTTTTGGTTCTCATGGGGATCTCCAAAATTAATCACCAAAATCCTAAATTAAACCATTTTTACTGTGTCTGTGAGCTGAGGGCAGGGCCAGAGTGATGACAACAGGAGTGTGTGGCTCCATTGGCCAACTGGCTAATGGTTTGACCAGTGGGAAGAAGTCCATGGGGCTGGAAATGGGCAACCTCACCCACAGATGGAGCAAGAGATCGACAGCTGAAAGCTGAAATTGACACCATTTGTTGCATGTTGCTGGCTGTGGGGAGGGGTTAATTGGCAGCCCTGGCCTATTAAAAGAAGGAAGACCAGACAGACAAGAAGAAAAGGGAGGTGGTAGAGAAGTGAAAAGTGGGGAAGAAGAAGAACCAGAGGAAGATACTGGACAAGTGGTGTGGGAAGAAGAGGAAGGGCCAAGCCCACATGCAAAGGCTTAACCTTGTCAGAGACCCCTTGGGGAGTTGGAGGGACTTCTTGGGTGGGTGGTCCTCAGGAAAGATACAATCCCTGGAAGGAATTGGAACATCCTGGTCTTATAATGTGGCAAAGGACTTGAAGTATCTCCACAGGCCCTACCCCAGCCTATAGTACAAAAGGAGCACCTCCTTGTGAACTATTAAGGGACCTGAAGCTGATTGATCTATAACATCAGGATTAATCTATCCCCCAAAGTAAAGCAAGCATTTTTTGCAGGTTCTATCCTTGGCCATATGCCCCACTGGATTAATACTTTAAAGAAAAAAACCTGTATAGGTAAGGTTACCAGCTACAAACAGGGACAGAGTGCAACTTTTGAAACCCTTCCACCTGCAGAAATTCCCTCTTCTATACAATGGTTAGAGGCACTCTGCCCCATTCGTATCTGGTAACCCTATGTATAGGGAGGTTTCATAAGCTAGAAGAGCAATCCTGAATGTTTATTCAGAAGTAAATCCCATGGGGCTTACACCCAGGTAAGCATGTATAGGATTGCAACCTAGGACATCTCATCAGGATGGGAAAGGGGGTGACACTGTATTTGCTTTGCTATCCTGCAGAAGTTAGGAAATATAATTAGAGCTGTTAAGAAGGAAATAGATATGTTAAAGGCAGTGGCACCCAGTTTGAGCAGATCTTGGCAAGATCCTACATTTACACGGGTTCAAGGTACACATGAAGCTGAGAGATCCATTATTAACTTCCAGGTATTTTTGTCATGGTGGAGGTAGAAACTGCTTGATTGCTTCAGCAGTGGAAGAAGAGATGGTTAACTATTTCTGTGTGTGACTGGCTTTTTCTTATGGTTAAACTCTCCCAGCCCAGTTGCTCTCCACAGGAGGAAAACCACCAACCAGGGACTTGTTGGAGTCATTTTTTCTCTTGTGAGTGGGACATCTGCCAAGGGGGCAATTTTGTTGCAGAAACAGCCCATGGGGAAAGTGTTAATCACTGGTTTCTCCCTCATTGTTGCCAATCAAATCATATTCACAGTCCCCTGCCCCCAAATTTGACAACAACAACAACAACACACCCCTCACTAGGAGATTGAGCGTGGTTCTTCCAACATCTTATGTTGTTTGAAACTAGAGTACAACTAGATTACTGATCCCTGGCTGGATCTCCAATTATTTTCTAAGAGTAAATGCAGCTGTAAGAGACCCCAATCTGGATCAGAGCTGCAGCTCAGGACTTGCTCTATTTTCCCAGTCTGAATTGGGTACCACATCATGACATGGTCAGTTTTGCTTAGTAATAGGCGTTAATCCTCCCAATGACCTTGTGTGGTAGGTAAAGCTGAGAGAGGGTAACTGGCCCAAGGTGACTCACCAATCCTACCTAATTCCCCTGTCCCAATGCAGCCATGCCAACAACTCCCTGGCATACCAAGGGGGAGTTTCTGGTGCCAGATGCCTCCTCAAGATAAGGGAACTTTCGTCCACTTGCCCCGGGGCAAGCTTCTGCTACCCTGATGGGTCTACTTGAATCTGCATCAGCAACTTTGCTGGAGTAAGTCTGAATGGACCCAGGTCTGTGGCTTGAGGCAGGGAAGGAGGATAAGGATATCAGCTGTGCATACTGCAGCCATCCTGGCCTCAATTCCTCGAAGGTGTTTTTATAACTGGAAGCAGCAGCAAGAATTTTCCGTACTTCTGCAGGCAGAAGGATCAACTTGGGAGCAGGAAGAAGTTGTACAGTCAAAGGGGGTGGGGTTGAGAAAAGTATCAGTATTTATGAACACACATGGCTTCAATCAAGCAAAGGGGGTGAAATATGGAGAAGAATACATGCACTGTAGTGAAATAGTCCTGGCAAGGAACTTGAAAGGAATGTGGCCAGGAGCAAGTTTCCAGCTGTCCTAGTTAGGCTACAATATGGCGATATAGAGGGTTGCCAACTAAGCAGGGGGGGGGGAAAGAACCTGGCTATTTTTTTTAAGTCCTGGGCCAGCTGTGATGTCTTTTGGTTCATTCCTGACACGACAGTCCCCCGATTTCTAAGACGCAGAGGCAGTCACTCATGGCTCCCACCAACCACTTTTGTGATAGCCACAGTGTGTTTAGGAGCTTCAGGGTGGCTGTAACATTTTTAAAGCGGGGCTTGTATGGAGGGCTATTGGATCAGCGCTCTGGTGATCAGGGCTATTGGGGTGGGGGAACCCTGAAGCCTTTCCTCTGATCTGGCCCTACAGCAGGGCCAAAATCACTAGATTCCACTGTCACCACAAGAACAGAGCAAGGCAAAGAGAGACCATCCTTGCAAGCTTCCCTCCCAGTTACATGAAGAATTTCCCCCCAGCCAAGAGGTTTGTGTGCAGTAATGTGACCTGCTTCAGGTCAAGGAGGAGGCAGGTAAACAGTAACAATGTAAACTACATATTTTGGTGGTGTAAGTCTGAGGAGGGAAAAGCGGTAGGGAAGTTTTTGAAAGAGGGGATAAGATCCAGTGTGTGCCTTGGTCACTGGATCCCACTCCTCCCTGACCACAATCCACCCCCTGCACTGGCTTGCCAGATGTGCCCGTGGGCTGCCACCACACCACCATTTGCAGTGGCAGTTCCAAAATGACCAATGGCAGCACACGGTGTATGCTGGCGTATGCCCTGTTAGGACAGTGGAACCACTGTTGTAATTAGTCCAATAGGATTGGGCTTTTAGGGTTCTCCATCCTCTGTATATATTTAAAATATGTTATACACACACCCCTCTATTTTCAAGCTTCTTTGGACATGCCTCCCCACCCCTCCTGGCAAAAGCAGCCTGGCTCTCTGCAATGATAGATATCCCATCCTAGCTAAATGGGTTAAAAGCTCTTAAACAGTTTACCCTTCATTTGAGGCAAAAAGATGTCCTTTTTATGTCCTACAAATTAGTGGAATTGGTGGAGGTCCTGCGGCTCTTTCTACTTTAAGCGTTAAATGGCCTCAGGCATTTCTATGCATCTTCCTCTGTGCAGTTGTGTGTAAGTATCCACCTATTACTTGTGTCCAACTGTTTTTGCCAATTCTTATTAGGTTTCCGATAATATCTGCTGTGTGGACTTCCCCTTCCTTTGATCAAAGAAAGTGAATGCTGGCTCACACCAAAAGTTCAAACTACTGCCTTTCCTCCAGACAGACTCACATCAGCATGTTTTTTCTTTCCCCTGAACAAGGAAGGTAGAATGAAACCTGTAACCCCAAGGCAGTTCCCCTTTCTTGTTTCCAAGAGGAGTGGGTAGGGGTAGGGGAAACATGATTGGGCAGATTCTGCTCCAGGATGGGGGTGTTGTGTTTTTTCTTGAAGTGCTGGCACTTAGAGTCACAAATGCTGAAAGCCAGAGAGGTGCTTTACTTGTGCTTTGGAGTGAGTGGCTGAGGGCCATTAGAAGGGGAATACTCTGTGAAAGCTCCTGTTTCACTGGGGATGAGGAAATGAAGGCGCTCCAGACTTTGTCAACGTCTGGCCTTGTGTGGGAGTCCATGGTGGGAGTCTGTCAGTGGGTGGAGCCAAGGTTGCTTTTGAACCTTCAGCTGTTGCTCAGTTTGAAACAGGGCTTCCAGCTCCCAGTTAAAATTAGTCGCTGACTGTGGCAGCTTTGCATGTTACCACTGAAACCACTGACAGACAAAGCACAATGGGCTGCTGGTCTAGGCTCTTTGCATACTATACAGCACAGTGTAAAGCAGGAAGTCATGTATCACTCCTATGGCGAACAGTGTGTGTGGTATCTGCCTTAAGGTACAAATTTCCCCTCATCGCTGAGCTTCCAACGAAGCTCATGAGAAGTTGTGGTTCCATTTTACTCCTCATGTGAGCCCTCACCTGGAGTACTGTGTCCAGTTCTGGGCACCTCACTTTAGGAAAAGCAAACGAGCAGGCTCTGAGAAGAGTGACCAGAATGATCAGAAGGGCTGGAGAACAAGCCCTACTAGGAAAGATTGAAGGAACTTAGTATGATTAGCCTGGAGAAGAGAAGGTTGAGAGGGGATATTATTGTTATTGTTATTGTTATTGTTATTGTTATTGTTATTTATTGGATTTCTATCCCGCCTTTTTGCCCGAAGGCACTCAAGGCGGCATTACAACATGCAAATATAAAATTTAACATTAAAAAACAATTAAAAAACAATATTAAAACAATACAGTAAAACAAAATTAAAACAAAGCAATTATTATTATATGATATGAGGACAGCACTCTTCAAATAGCTGAAGGGATGTCATATGGAAGAAGGGAAAGATTTGTTCTCCACTGCCTCTGAGAGTAGAACTTGGTCCAATGGGTACAAACTGCACGAGAGAAGATGCACTTCCTAGTTTGACACTAGGAAGAAATTCTTGACAATAAGGGTGGTTGGACAGTAGAACAGATTGCTGAGGATGGTGAATTCTCCCCTCTCTCATTGCAGATGTTCAAGAAGAGGCTTCAGGCATCTGCTGCCTTAAAGCATCTCCAGTGTGCAGTGGCACATTGGTGTGCTATGAATGGTCCGTAGATGTGCCATGGGAGTTTGGGTGAGGGTCCTTTCTTAGTAGGGCCATTGGGAGATGTGAGTCTCACACTAGCAGTACAATGTACAGTACTTTGTCAATGGTTAAAACATTGATTGTGCTTTGACAATTTTAAATTTGGTGTGCCATGATATGAAAAAGGTTGAAAATCGCCTCTCTAGGGGGATTTCCTGCCATATGCAGGGAGTTGGATTACATAACCTTGTAGGTCCCTTCCAATTCTATGATCTTGGAATTGTTTCAGGTTTCTCTTGAAAAGCTCTATTGATTTGAACAGGAACTGCACAAGTGCCTAAACTTTCATTCATTTTTATGGGGAATGTGCTGGAGATTACTCCTCTAGCAGATTGTGCCTCATGTTAATTAGTGGGAAGAAGGAGGTACTTTTTTGGATTTTCCTCTTGTGGCACTGAAATATCCTCAATGGGCCCTGCAAGTTAGGTTGCTGTATTTCATGCTTTCAAAGTGTATCTGCTGCTCTTAGTGTTGCATTGATGACCATATTCCATTAAATGGGGCTTCTTTTGTTTCTATCACAATTTGGGGGGGATGGGACAAAAATGGCACTTCTCAGTAAAACCACATCTGAGACTTTGTGCACACCACAACCCTTCATGTTTCACATCAGGTATCATTACATCTGTCCTAGAAGCACACAAAACAGCATCCCCATATCTGCTCTCTGCAAGAGCTGTGAGCAGATGTGGTCACAATAGGTTCACAGGAGATGCATCTTCCTTCCTGCCTCTCTTGGGGATGCTTTCTTTCTGCAGCTGGGCAACAGCAGGCTTCTGAAGCTGTTCTCTGTCTGAAGTTTTCTCTTCAGCAGCCTTCACTCTTCCAGAATGTAGATGCTAAGAAATAAGTACCTTTCCAACAGACCTTGGCTGTAGCAGACTGATTAAAGAGCAAGCTGTGAATCAGAAAGGAAGTCCTCCATTCAAATGTTGCTATTAGCCTGCTAGGTGGCCCAAGGGCCTTAACAAAATGACATTGTTGTTGTTGTTCAGTCGCTAAGTCGTGTCCGACTCTTCGCGACCCCATGGACCACAGCACGCCAGGCCTCCCTGTCCTCCACTAGCTTCCTGAGTTCGCCCAATTTCATATTCATTGCTTCGGTGACACTATCTAACCATCTCATCCTCTGTCGCCCCCTTCTCCTTTTGCCTTCAATCTTTCCCAGCATGAGGGTCTTTTCTAAAGAGTCCTCTCTTCTCATCAGGTGGCCAAAGTATTGGAGCTTCAGCTTCAGCATTTGTCCTTCCAGGGAGCAATCAGGCTTGACCTCCTGGAGAATTGACCGATTGGATCTCTTTGCAGTCCAGGGGACTCTCAAGAGTCTTCTCCAACACCACAATTCAAAAGCATCGATTCTTCGACGCTCTGCCTTTCTTATGGTCCAGCTCTCACAGCCATACATGGCTACTGGGAAAACCATCGCTTTGACTATGCGAACCTTTGTTGGCAGGGTGATGTCTCGGCTTTTGATTAAGCTATCTAGGTTCAACATAGCTTTCTTCCCAAGAAGTAAACGTCTTTTAATTTCATGGCTGCAGTCACCATCTGCGGTGATCTTGGAGCCCAGGAAAATAAAGTCTGTCACTGCTTCCATTTCTTCCCCTTCTATTTGCCAGGAAGTGATGGGAGTGGTTGCCATGATCTTAGTCTTTTTAATGTTGAGCTTCAAGCCAATT
This sequence comes from Lerista edwardsae, assembly GCA_029204185.1. Taxonomy (NCBI): domain Eukaryota; kingdom Metazoa; phylum Chordata; class Lepidosauria; order Squamata; family Scincidae; genus Lerista; species Lerista edwardsae. Next base: position 405,867 of record JAJKFI010000128.1, on the reverse strand, counting down.
TTGGCACTTTCCTCTTTCACCCTCATCAAAAGGTTCTTTAGGTCTTCCTCACTTTCTGCCAGTAGAGTGGTATCGTCTGCATATCTGAGGTTGTTGATGTTTCTCCCAGCAATCTTGATTCCAGCTTGTGAGTCATCCAGCCCTGCCTTCCTCATGATGTACTCTGCGTATAAGTTAAATAAGCAGGGTGACAATATACAGCCTTGTCGTACTCCTTTCCCAATTTTAAACCAGTCGGTTGTTCCATGTCCAGTTCTAACTGTTGCTTCCTGACCCGCATAAAGGTTTCTCAGAAGGCAGATCAGGTGGTCTGGAACTCCCATCTCTTCAAGAACTTGCCACAGTTTGTTGTGATCCACACAATCAAAGGCTTTAGCATAATCAATGAAGCAGAGGTAGATGTTTTTCTGGAACTCTCTTGCTTTCTCCATGATCCAGCGAAGGTTGGCAATTTGATCTCTAGTTCCTCTGCCTCTTCGGAAACCAGCTTGTACATCTGGTAGTTCTCGATTCACATACTGCTGAAGCCGAGCTTGTAGGATTTTGAGCATGACCTTGCTAGCATGTGAAATGAGTGCAATGGTGCGGTAATTCGAGCAATCTTTGGCATTGCCCTTCTTTGGGATTGGAATGTAAACTGATCTTTTCCAGTCTTGTGGCCACTGTTGGGTTTTCCAAATTTGCTGGCATATGGAGAGCAGCACTTGGACAGCATCATCTTTTAAGATTTTGAGTAATTCCGCTGGAATGCTGTCACCTCCACTAGCTTTGTTGTTAGTGAGGCTTTCTAAAGCCCACTTGACTTCACTCTCCAGGATGTCAGGTTCGAGCTCAGTGACTGTACCACTGTGGTTATCAGGAACATTTAGATCGGCCTTATAGAGTTCCTCTGTGTATTCTTGCCACCTCTTCTGAATCTCATCTGCTTCTGTTAGGTCCTTGCCATTTTTGTCCTTTATTGTGCCTACCTTAGCATGAAATTGTCCTTTGACATCTCCAATTTTCTTGAAAAGATCTCTAGTCCTCCCCATTCTGTTGTTTTCCTCTATTTCTTTGCATTGCTCATTTAGAAAGGCCTTCCTATCTCTCCTTGCTGTTCGCTGGAAATCTGCATTCAGTTGGGTATATCTTTTCCTTTCTCCCTTGCTTTTGGCTTCTCTCCTTTCCTCAGCTATTTGTAAAGCTTCGTCAGACAGCCACTTTGCCTTCTTGCATTTCTTCCTCTTTGGGATGGTTTTAGTTGCTGCCTCCTGTACAATGTTACAGACCTCCATCCAAAGTTCTTCAGGCACTCTGTCTACCAAATCTAAGCCCCTAAATCTATTTGCCACCTCCACTGTATATTCGTAGGGGATCTGATTTAGGTCATACGTGGAGGGCCTAGCGGTTTTCCCTACTTTTTTCAGTTTAAGCCTGAATTTGGCAAGAAGAAGCTGATGATCTGAGCCACAGTCAGCTCCAGGTCTTGTTTTGACTGCCTGTATGGAACTTTTCCATCTTTGGCTGCAAAGAATGTAATCAATCTGATTTCGATGTAGACCATCTGGTGAAGTCCATGTGTACAGTCGCCGTTTGTGTTGCTGGAAAAGGGTGTTTGCTATGACTAATGTGTTCTCCTGACAGAACTCTATCAGTCTTTGCCCTGCTTCATTTTGTACTCCAAGACCAAATTTGCCTGTTATTCCTCTTACCTCTTGACTGCCTACTTTAGCATTCCAATCCCCTATGATGAGAAGGACATCTTTTTTGGGTGTTAATTCTAGAAGCTGTTCTAGGTCTTCATAGAAGCGGTCAACTTCTTCCTCATCAGCACCAGTGGTTGGGGCGTAGACTTGGATTACTGTGATGTTGAAAGGTTTGCCTTGGATCCGAATGGAAATCATTCTATCATTTTTGAGGTTATACCCCAGTACTGCTGTTCTCACTCTCTTGTTCACGATGAAGGCTACTCCATTTCTTCTAAGGGATTCCTGCCCACAGTAGCAAATATAATGGTCATCTGAATTAAATTCTCCCATTCCTGTCCACTTTAGTTCACTAACTCCCAGGATGTCGATGTTCAGCCTTGACATCTCACGTTTGACCACATCTAGCTTGCCTTGATTCATAGATCTGACGTTCCAGGTTCCTATGTAGTATTGTTCTTTGCAGCATCGCACTTTCCTTTCACTTCCAGACACATCCACAGCTGAGCTTCCTTTCAGTTTTGGCCCAGCTACTTCACTCATTCTGGAGCTACTAGTACTCGTGTTCTGCTCTTCCCCAGTAGCATAATGGACACCTTCCGACCTGAGGGTCTCATCTTCCAGTGTCATATCGTTTAGCCTTTTTGTTCTGTAATCCATGGGGTTTTCTTGGCAAGAGTACTGGAGTGGGTTGCCACTTCCTTCTCCAGCGGACCACGTTTAGTCAGAACTCTCTGCTGTGACCTGTCCATCTTGGGTAGCCCTACATGGCATAGCTCACAGCTTCATTGAGCTACTCAAGCCCCTTCGCCACGACAAGGCAGTGATCCATGAAAGGGTCATGACATTACTTGAATGACATTACTTACCAGTTAGACTGACAAATGTGCATAACAAAATGGTGACTTTTGTGGTGGGTGGGGAAAAGCTATGAGAAGAGGACACTTTGGAGTGGTGGTGGGAAGGGGGTGTTTAACCCTTTCCTGCTACTTTGCTCCAAATTAGAGCATATTTTTTGGAAGTCTACAAGAGAAAAGCAACAGGCGAGTAGTTGCTTTTTGTGGTGCAGTTTGGAGCAGAGGGACAGCAGGCGGGGAAAGGATTCAATGCCCCCTCACTCTGCCACTTCTCTGCTCCACACTGCCATCTCCTGAAGTGGCTTTTCCTTAAAGAAAAAAGATGGAATTTTGTTAACCTGGAAATTTCACATTTAGAGCACAATCCTAACCTGGAGGCACGGTTAGGCCAGCAAAGTTTGACTGGCACAAGGGCCACCGTAAAGCACGTTTGGACCACTCTCAGAGACAGGGAGAATGGCACACATCTGCGTGCTGGCCTCTCTGACTCCAAGAATGGTCAAAACATACTTTATGGTGTCCCTTGTGCTGGCCAAATTTTGCTGGCCTAACTATACCGACCTAACTCCAGGTTAGGATTGTGCTCTTAATTAAATAAAGCTGGCTGCTGTGAGCTTTTTGGATACTTTTGCTATTTTAAGGTGTCTGAACACAACTATGTTTAGCAGACATAGAATTTGTGATGCTTACACACTCATGATTAAGATACTTCTTTTGAAATGGGTATCAGTGGACTGGCTTCCTAAGGAGTTCTTCAGTTGTAAACATCTTGCATGGCATCTTTTCCAGTGGCTATTCCTGGTGTCTCTTCTGTAAGATTGTGGGCCTTTTGGGGACAAGGGACAATTTATTTCTATGCAGTATTTACTGCTTTGTGACCTATTCCTGTAGAAAAAAGGTTTAAACATATTCTTAATAATAATAATAATAATAATAATAATAATAATAATAATAATAATAATATTGAAAATTTGGGGAGTTGATGTAAATTATAGTGGAGTTGGTGTTAAGTCTTCGAACAGCATCAGCTTAAAAGTATGGCATGTAGGAGCGATGAACTTTTGACTTTTCAAATTACTTTTGAAGTGATGTATTCTGGTCTTCATGCTGTTCCCTGCAGCATCATTTAACAGGAGGAGACTGTGCTTTATGTAGTCATATTATTGATATTTATTAATATTTGAGATTGATAGCCTTTCATAAAAGCATGTTATACAAGACCACCTTTTTGCGTTTCATGATATTTTGAGGTGGACATGTACAATGTAGTTCCGGATCTATCCTTTCCCCGTTGGTAATATTTTCTGGACAGAGTTCAAACTTAGATTGGTGACACTAACAGACAGCCTTCCCTGGTGACATGCAATTCTGTTGCATCTCTCTACTGAAAACATGCTTCAGTCCCACCTGATTAAAACCCCACCCGAGGATGGTCTTCTTGTCTTTCAAGGAGATGAAGCTAGAGCAGTAAATCATCCAGCAATAAAATAGGTTGCTTTCTTTGTGAAATGTGAATGCTTTGCTGAACTCACAAGACCTTTTACTCATCTACTTGATGGCATACTACCCACTCCTGGCATATTAACATCACAGTTCTCCCACAGGATGTGCTCGTGTGCAGTTTCAAAAGACAGGAAGCAAGTAGCAGTAAGACGCTCGGTGGGCTGAGCTCCGGTGTGCACTTTTCATGCACTCAAAAAAGTCCTCCTGTCCACCCTGAGCCTCTTACTGGTGTTTGTTGCAATGCATCTGGTCTTCAAATCCAGAAGTGGTACTTCTAATAGGTGGACCATACAATGTGGTACAGTGCGGTACAAACGTTGAGAAACACTGCGTTAAATCAACAAATGGAGCTCCCACAGTGTTGCTCTTTTGTACTACCTTCAACATTTGCTTCCTTTCTGTCACAGGATTTGTGGGGCTGTAATGCAAGGCTTGGGTTTTGCTGCTGACCACAGCTAGAAAGCCACAGCTCTGGATGTGCCAACCCAGATGTTACTCCTGTAAAAAAAAAAAAAAAAAGGAAGTTATTAATTGCCGACTAATAGAATGGCCTTCGTCTCAGCCTGTTGGCAAAAGTACCTGGCACAGGCAGACATTCCCAACAGATGCACTAAGAGCCTATGCTGCTGTAGCCACTGACTTGCCGTTCATTATCCAATTGAGGCTGCCCAATATTATGGGCTCTGGAGAATGACAGAGTGGGATGGAGCCCAGCCAGAGTAATCCGAAGTGTAATGATGACTCAGGAGGGAAATCAGGTAATTATGACTTGAATTATGACTTCTGACCATGAGGCCTAAGTATGATCTCTAGGGACCTGAGTTCCAATCGACATATAGGTCCTGAAGGATACACTCAGTAGTGAAATTCAGGGGGTTTGCCCAGGTTCTATAGAACCTGTTGTTAAATGGCCGGCCCCCGCCCACTTGCTTACCTCGGCTGGCTTTGGTTTTTTTTTTTTTTTTTTTTTTTGGCTCTGGCTATGACATCATAGAACCGGTTGTTAATTCATTTGAATTGCACCACTGGATACACTCCATGATTTGGTATCACTGGGTGGGTGGCATAATATGGAGATTTGAGAGAGAGAGAGAGAGAGAGAGAGAGAGAGAGAGAGAGAGAGCAGTGTAAGTACAGTGTGCCATGTCTGCTGAACTGAGTTTTCTCATTGTCGTAATTTCTGTCGTGTGCATGGACATATTCCCATTTTAAAGTGCTAGTAACTTGCGTGCTTTGTCTGCATGCTTGACAAACAATTAAACAATTAAATGTTACTGATGGCAGCGATTGTTACTGATTATCCCTATGTATATTATAGGGATAATCAGTTAAAACCAAATTGTTTAACGACACAAATCTGTGTTTTCCATCTGAAAAACTGAGAAGCATCAAGAACATTGCAGGTATGCTGGAATGGAACCAACTTTGAACACTGTGCTACCCCCAAATACTTGGGAGTAACTCTGGATCGTACACTGACTTTTAAGACTCATTGTTTTAACACCAAACAGAAGGTCTTCACTGGAAATAATATCCTGTGGAAAATAACACACACAAGATGGGGTGTCCAACTGCACGTATTAAGGACTTCATCTTTAGTACTATGCCACTCGGCTGGAGAATATGCCAGGTCTGTCTGATATAGATGTAATCACGCAAAACAGGTGGATGTGGCACTAAATGAAACAGCAAGACTGGTCACAGGATGCCTAAAACCGACTCCAATACAAAAGGTGCATTACCTAGCTGGCCTTCCCCTTCCCAAATTTCATTGGGAAAGTGCAGCGCAGAAGGAGTGGGTTAAAGCAATGTCCCTAGAAACACACCTACTGTATGGCCATCAACTTCCACCATCAAGATTGAGATTGCGGAATAGCTTCCTTAGGACTGTAGCCCCCCCCCCCAATAACCAGTTGCCACAGACTGTTTCGGAACTATGGAAAGCAAGCAAGGAGCTGCCAACTGAATGGGCACAAACATATGTATGCCTTCCACCAGGACAAGAACAACTGTGGCCTGTATAGAAATCCTTAAATCGACTGCGTGCTGGGATAGGAAGAGCTAATATAAGGACAACCTGAGGAAATGGGGTTTCCCCATAAAAGACATGCTGTGTGAATGTGGAGAAGAACAAACCATCTCACATATGCTAGTACGCACGGTGCCCCTCTACATGCACAATGGAAGATCTTATGTTGGCAAGGGAGAACGCTGTTGAAGTGGCCCAGTACTGGGCAAATGATATCTAGTTTTAACCTTGTATTTTATTCTAAAAATGTATGTGGATGTATGTATAAAATTATATTAATGTAGGTGCTTCTGATACGAATAAAGAAAGAATGGCATCCTGGCAACATGCAGTCAATAAACAAATATGTACATAAATGACTGCTGACAGCCCAGTCTTTGATAAGACTGGGCTGTCACATGAAGCCCATTACGATGGAGGAAATTACGCTGGCGTAAAATGACTACTGATGGAGTGCAGAGCGCTCCATTGGTGACCCTTTTGCACTCACTGCTGCAAGATGTAGCAATGCTGCAACTCTGCCACTAGACTCCACTGCACCTGCTGCTGGAACAGGTGAGGCAGTTAGGGGCGGGAGTGGGTAGAAAGGGGGCAAAACTAGATGTGGGGAGAGGTGGATCTGGTAGCAATGCTACACGCCAGGTAGGATCCTATCCCCTCCTCTTTGAGGCTGTCCACCCCTTCTCAGAATTGGGCCAGCTAATGAGGTGCCAGAGATTCAAACCAGGACCTTCCTCATGTACTATACCACCAACGTTGCCCCCTCCAACTTCCCACACTCAGCTATGGTGGAGGAATAGAACCTGTGGGATTGCGGAGCGCCATCCACTGTATCTTCATGCACACGTGAAATGCTGGATCCCAGTCAAAGTCAGCCATCACAGGATTCACTTCTTGTACAGAAGAAATGGAAGGAAAAAACAACCAGATCCAAATGTGCAGTGAGTGCAAATCCACACTGCACCAAAGTGGAGGGTGTTAACCAATCACCAGCCCACTTCCTTCCAAGTCTACTTTATACTTCCACTACAGAGTGGTTAATCTGCGGGTGGTTAATCTGTGGAACTCTTTGCCACAGGAGGTGGTGATGGCATCTGGTCTTGATGCCTTTAAGAGGGGATTGGACAGATTTCTGGAGGAAAGGTCCATCGTGGGCTATAGGCAATGATGGATTGTGCAACCTCCTTACAAAGGTGGTGGGCTACTGGTACCGGGTGCAAGGGAGTGGCAACAGGATGCAAGCATCTTGTTGTTTCATGCCTCCCTGGGGCACCTGGTGGGCCGCTGTGAGATACAGGAAGCTGGACTAGATGGGCCTTTGGCCTGATCCAGCAGGGCTCTTCTTATGTTCTTATGTTTTATGTTAGAGTGCAAGTGAAGTGTGAGGCTTCAAAGTGGTTCTTTCAACTGCTTTGGAACTGTAAAAGTAAAACCTACATTGACAAGTATGCTCATCAGCACTACAAAATACCTATCTATTCTGTATTAACAACAACCAGACATTATGTATATCATGCAAGAGAAGACTCAATGGCTTTTTCAGTGTGAAAAGATCCTCAAACATGATGAGAGATGTAACATGCAGGGAGATAAAACACATAGACATCAATTTGTGCTTTAATTGGAAGAATCAAGGGGCAAGGCTTTTCTTGAACTGCACCACTTCAAAATGCAATCTGCAGGTGTGTGCGTGAGAGTGTACGCCCGTGTACGCCCGTGCACGCAAGTGTGTGGAGTTTTGAGCGCACGCGTGTATGTGGAGCGTGTGTGTGGAGTTTGCTCCCTCACAAAAGAATATCTCCACAGATAGAAAAATAACAGACTCTCTCTTTTTGACATGCCAGTTTCTATGCATGGAGGAAAAGCATTGAAACAATGGGCCTGTTTCAATGCATTCTCTCCCCCTGCAGTCTGAAAAAGTTTTATCACCTGACTGGTCCATGCTCTGGGACTTGGAGACTAATTGAACACACATTTTTCTTTCTATCCAGAAGCAGGCTCTGGTTAAAACTAATAAGTTGCAGCTCGCCCACATGACTCTCACTGAACCTAGAGACGAATCCCAGCTCTGGAACCTCTGTGATTGGATCTCTTTCAAAAAAAGAGGACCACACGAGATACTGTATAAGCAGTGGTGCTGGGGGGACAGGGAGGGACGCATTTTACGTCTTCCCACTGCCATGCACTGCCACCTGTCTTCCTTCCCCCGTGGAGCGGGCTGCTGGCAGCCTTGGGGAAATAAAAGGGGATTTTGAGCAGGAGCAAGAGAGAGGTTTTTAAAAAACCCTCTGTGATATCCAAGGCGGCTGCCTCTCCCACCGCGGGGAGGGGGGGAGAAGAGGGGTATCTAGGGAGGATCGCGACGTCGTGGCTGCCCCCTCCCGGTGTCTCTCCTGTCGACGGACACACGGCCCGGACCTGGCTGTCGTTTTTTTTTTACTGCGGTCAATATATTTACTGTACATTCATCAGAGGGGTGTGTGTGTTTCTCTGTTCTTTCACAAAGCCCGCCTAACCCTATAACAGGAGTTGCGCCTCGCTTTCTTCCCCGAGAAAGGACTGGCTCGGTCAGAATTGCAGCTTGCCCTTCGCCACGGCCACGCCTGCTCTGTCTTGCAAGGGGCCACCCGGCTCCCTTCGAGGCTGGCGGCTGCAGAGGCCGAACCTGCTCCTGCTGGTCTCGCCGGAGTGACGTCACGCGCCCCCTCCTCCCACGATACCGAAACGCAGGGGCGCCGGGCGGCTTGATCGCTAGGCTGGCCGGCCCTCCAGGCAGCCTCCCAGCCGCCGATTGCAGCGCTTTCTGCCGGGCAACCAGCCGCGGTGTACCCAGGCTGTCTTCGCCCACCGCCCGTGCTGCATGGTGGCTCCCTCCCTCAGTGAGGAGGGTGCCCCAGTCCAGGTCAACTCCCCTCCTTCCCAAGTTCCTGCACCTGATTTTTACTTTAAACAAAAAACACAAGTCACCGCTTGGGTGACTTGGTCCTTTGGAGGGAGAATCGAGGCTGCACAGAGACTGAGTAACGGAGCTTGGAATTAAGGCCCTGGTTCAAATGTTGCCGCTCTCACGGGCTTGCTGGGTGGCCACAGGCAGTCACTTCCTCTCGGCCTCAGCCTTCCCCATTTGCAATATGGGGATAGTATTATATAACAGCGTGGTTATAAGAATTACAACCAGATAGTGTGAAATATTTGAAAGGCGTATATACATGGTCAGCAGTGTGATGCAGCTGCAAAGACGGCTAATGCAATTTTAGCCTGCATTAGTAGAACAGTAGCTTCCAAGTTGTGAGAAGTTGTGGTTCCGCTTTACTCTGCATTGGTGAGACCTTCCCTGGAGTATGTGTGTAATTCTGGGCAAAAAAGAAGTAGTCAAACTGGGGCAGATTCAGAGAAGAGCAAGGAAGATTATCAGGGGGCTGGAAAACAAGTTAAGTCCTTTGGGGAAAGGTTGAGGGAACTAGGGGTGTTTAGCTTAGAAAAGAGAAGGCTGAGAGAGGATAAGATAGCCCTCTTCAAATATCTGAAGGGCTGTCCTAAGGAAGAAGGGACAAATTTGTTCTGATCTGCCTTTCACAGCAGAACTAGGTCCAATGGGTACAAACTGCAAGAGAGGAGATGCCAGCTGGACATCAGGAAGAATTTCAGGGCGGTTTGACAGTGGAATAGTCTGCCAAGGGATTCTTCCTCACTGGAGACCTTCAAGCAGAGGCCCAACAGGCACCTGCTGGAGATGCTCTGGGAGGACTACAGGCAGGGGGTTGGACTAGATGACCTTGGAGGTCCCTTCCAACTCTTTCTATGAAATGCTGTTTTTGTGAACGAAAAAAATACCAACACACATTTGATGTATACATTACCTATGACATTATTGGAGTCATGTGACATGTCCACCAACCACTGTCTCCCAGAGCCACTTTCCAACTGTCTTAAAGGGTTTTCTTTTTTTTTTTTTTGGTAGGAGGTTGGGAAAAAACCACATATGCAGCCCCTTCAAAAGAAAATTGGTGTAAGCTTATCAGCTACTCCTGCACAGTAATCCTTGTGATGTAAAGAATTTATTTTAACAAATTAAAAGTGTGGGTCCCCCTCTCCAGTCTACAAACCATTTAAAATATGTTCAAAATCAAATAACAGGTTTCCCTTCCTGCTCCCTTCACCTTTGTTTAGACTAGTTAACAATGCCAGGGAAAATAATTTTGAAAATGGTACACCTGCCTGCAGTGCTCTTTGTGCCCCCAGTTTAGAGAGAGACCCATATCACTTCCAGGGGTCTGGCTGCCTGACTCAGGCGTACTGGGGGAAGGTTTCCTGTTTTTCCGCCATTCTCCTCTTTTTGGCTGCAGAAATGTTCTCTCCCAGGAATCCATGTCCTGGGCGATTCCAAGAAGCATAAATCAACCTTCAGCCCAAGCGTCAATGGGAAGGGGACTGAAAAAATCCAGAACTCAGCATGCAGAACACAGGAGCAAGAGAAATCTAAGCTGTTCAGGTCGCTGGACTCCCCCAGGGAAAGACATTTGAGGTCCAGAGACTCTGCAGGCTTCCAGAAGGAAGTATTTGTGCAAAAGCTAAACTATGTTTGGGGGCACCCATTCACTAACTGCAAGGGAGAATCCTCTATGTCAGTGGTTCTCAAACTTTTTAGACCCAGACCCCCTTTTTAGAATGGCACTCGTGTTGAGACCCACCGGAAGTGATGTCATGGCAGGAAGTGACATCATCAAGCAGGAAGTGCTGTCACTGTAACATAATAAAATGACACTCCTGAAATGCAAATTGGCATTATTGGATTGCAGCAATTGTACAACCATGAAACATCCCTGACAGAAGGCAGGATTAGGCCAAAACATTATGAAAAGTACTAAACTGAAAACAATTAAAAAAAACTCACTTGCACATTTGAACTGTTAACACGCACAAAAGGAATTATAGCTGCAGCTTGAGTAAGGGCTGCAGCTTCCAAGATGGCTGCTCCCAGCTCTCTGTGACCCAACTGACATCATGTTGTGACCCACCAAGTGGGTCCCGACCCACCGTTTGAATAACTATGTGGAGCTGGAAGTGTGTGGAGAATTCCAGCAAATGGGCCACACTGCATAGGGTTCTACATTGCAGAATCCGTTACCTAATGGTTGTCCGAGGCTCAGTGGCATTGCTAAGGGGGGCAAGGGGTACAATCAGTCATGCACCCACTACGCACCACTACGTGAGTACCGATTCCTAGAAGTTGAGCTGGCCCCGCCCACTCGAAGCTGGCCCCGTCGGCTGGTTGGCTCAGCAGCTGCACATGCGTACTGCACTCCCGCAGCCATTGCCTGCACTTTCTGTGAGGAGGCAGGCAGGCAGGCAGCGTGGTGGTGGTGGCAGCAGCGGCAGCAGCGGAGCGAGAGGACCGAAGGCGGTGGCGGCAGCAGCAGCAGCAAGGGAGACCCGGGAATAAGGCAGCAAGCGTGAGAAGGTAGGCTGCCTGGGGCTCCTGCTCCCTCCAGCTGCGCAGATCCAGTGTCCCGGTTCCTCCTGCAGCCTCCCCCCCAGCCCCAGCCCCCACGCGGTCTTTTTTTGGTTGCCCGTTCCCCCTCCTGCTCCTTGCCGGCTCCTTGCATTTAACATTCAAGTTAAATGGCTCCCTGTCCCAAAAGGGCTCACAATCTAGTACAGTCTAGCCTGCTATTTAACCAGGGAACAGTTGAAGCAAACTATGTATTTACACATCTCTAGAAAGCAAAGCAATAGAAGTTAAATCAACACTAACCACAAGCTGAAGTTATTACAAACATGATCACATCCATGGCAACAATCATGACATTGCTTCCGGCTATGACCTCACTTCCTGTCATGACCTCACTTCTGGCTATGACCTCACTTCCTGCCACGACATCACTTCCAGCTTATGACGTCACTTCAGGTGGGCGGACCCCGACAAGTGCCAATCAAAAGTGAGTACCTGTTCCTAAATCATTTGGATGACACTACTGGGTACATTGCCTCGGGTACCATGTCCTGAGGGGGTGCCAACTTGCATCTCTGAAGGTGGATCCCAAGGCAGAGCCGGCCCTCTCACCATGTCTCCTTGCCTGTGATGTGGAAGAGGGTGGGTGCAGGAGAAGGCACTGCGATAGTGAGCTGCTGTAGCACCCCATCCCCTCACGGGCACTCTGAACAGTTGTGAGACGCTCTGAACCACACAACACAGCCCTGGGGTAAGGGAACAAACATTCCCTTGAAGAGGCTACTGTGACTGCCCCCCCTCCAACTGCAGGATGCAGTACACATCCTGTTGATGTTTGATAGGATATAATAATTTGATAGGGTTGGACCCTTAGTTAACCCATTAACCCAAACCCAGACCTTCACCGCAGCCAAACATCAACTTCCTCCCTGGACCCAGATGGAAAGGGGAGACAGAGTTGAGTGCTTGCTGGGCAGACACAGGTTCAGGACATCCCTCTTGCTTGCTGCTCCCTTCTCAACATGCTGCTTGAAATAACTTCGGTCAATGAGCCGCAGGGCTGAGCCAGCCCTGCAGGTAAGAGTGGAACCACCATTTTGCCTTGCCTCCCCCTAAGTCCATCCCTGTCTGGTAGTTCAAGAGGATACTGAGGACTATACCATTGAAGGCTGTGGAGAGATTGTATTGGAAAAGGCAGGAGCTACCCCAAGGAGATAGAGAATGGTATCAGCAATGGCCCCTTGTCCAGGTAAACAGGGATTATAAGGTTAACCCCAAGGTCTTCGCAAGCCTCAGGAGCACAGCTGCAGGCTGATGAGGCCAGCACAGGTGCAGATGGGTGTGGCTGATGAATAAAAGCCTGCCCACTGATTGGCTGGCAGTATAAAACTGGAGGCAGGAGCTGGAGAAAAGAGGTTGGGAAGGTGCTGGAGGAGGGCACCAGGTAAGCATGGTATGGATAGATTGCTGGACTGCTGGCTGAACTGACTGCCTGAAGGACTGAGGAACTGGCTAAGGTAAGGTTGTTTGAGGACCATTGGGAATTGTTATATGGCTGCCACCCCCCTGGAGCCGCCAAGTGGTGGAGGCAGTTGTGGCTTGGGCAAGCTGACTGCCTATTGTTTGGTGGTGGGGTTTGTTGGTGCTAGACTAAGGGTCGTTTGGAGCCAAGCCAGTGATGAGGGCAGTCTGGAGTGATGAGGGCAGTGATGAGGGCACTCTGGAGGAGGTTGGCCAGCCGGTGATCCCAAACAAAGCTGCTGGAAGAGAGGAGGCCCAGTGGATGAATGAACCCCCTCCCTCTTTACTTGCCTATCTCTGAGGCTGCTCTGTGGAGAAACTAGTTAGCCTAGTGTGGGCATTTGGAGCCCTTGGAGATCCAGCAGGGAATTTGGTGGAACAGAGATCCAGCAGAAACAACAGTGATGTATTTCCCCCCCTTTCAGCCTGTAAAGCATTTTCACAGGTAAGGCTTAAATCACTTCCTTCACAGGTGAGGCTTACATCACAGCTCTTGCTCTGTTCATTGCTCATTCCCTAGAGTGAGGAAGGAAGCGGGAGATTAGCATTTGTTAACTGAATGAGCATTTTGACCAATGTCTTTTTTCCCTTTCTTTAACATTTGCCTTATAAACCCCACTGAAGTTCAAGCTGCTTGGAGCACCATGTGTGAAAACGCCAGGAAAGGGGGGGGGGTCCCCTCTCCTCTTGAGATTGTGGAGGGAAAAGCAGCTCTTTTTGTCCTCTGAGCTGGCTGGCTAGAAGGAACGAGGAGCTATCGGGTTTCCTGGATTTCTGCCTCTAGCTGGAGGGGAAGAGGCCTAATTGGAAACAGCTATGTCTTTACTCCAGGGTTGCCATTTCCGCCCACGAGGTGCAGGAGAAGAGAGTGCATACTGTGACTCTCCTTAAGAGCAAGGGAGAAAATAGCTGGGTTTCGGAGAGGCACAGACAGATGATGGCTGGGTCAATGGAGGCAATATACTGTATATGCAAATACTGTACATATACCCCCCTGGAGCTGCCAAGTGGAGGAGGCAGTTCTCCTCACAAAACCCTCAGCACTGACCTCCTGTGTTCCCCAACCAAGGCATCTCACCACCACAACCACCTGGAACAACCTTCTCTTCCCTGGTCCTACTTCCCTGTACACCTTCAAATTCTTGCTCGGCCTCTACTTCTCCCAAAAAGTGGACCAAAGTAGACCCTTGGACCAACCCAGCAGTCTCTCCTAGCTGCTCTTGGCCAGCCTTTTGAGGTAGCTTGAGCTGAATAGCCTCTGCCCATAGTCACAGATGTCTCCAGCTGTCTTTCCTGGGGAAGGACAGGCCCAAAGTTCTGGGCCCTGTTCCTTGTCAACAACTCTCCTTTTTTTTTTTTTTTGCCTTTGTGGGATGCCGCATTTGCATTTTATGCATATGGTTTGCTAAACTTGTCATATTTCGGCTTCCTCCCCAGACTCTGTAGAGGTGAAGTCTTGGAGCGAGAGGTGAATGCATCATTCCTTTCGGTGCGTAAACACCAGTGTATGAATATTCAGGTGCCAGGTAGCCTCTGCCTGGCATTCCATTTGCTGGTGTGGCCCATTTGGAACTGTTGACAATGGATATCGGACAATGGCATGTTCTTAGGACCTAGAATAATCTTTAAACTAAAGAACAATAATCCTTGTGACTTTTGAACTGCTATTGCAAAGTTATGTGAATGCAGGTGCAACAGATCTTACAGCACTATGTTTTGTAGGCAATCCTATAGTAAACATGTTTGCTCAGAAGTAAGTCTCAGAGCACAATCCTAAACTGGAGTTAGGCTGGCATAAACTAAGCCAGCAAAGCTTGGCCAGCACAAGGGCATTTTTGGACTACTGTAGGAGTCAGGGAAGATGGCTTATGTCTGTGTGCTGGCCTCTCTGACTCTGAGAGTGGTCCACAAATATTTTATGGTGGCCCTTGTGCTGGCCAAACATTGCTGGCTTAGCTTATGCCGGCCTGGCCTAACTCAGTTTAGGATTGCGCCCTCATGGTGTTTAATGGGGCTTTCGGGTAAGTGCAAGTATTACCATTCACTTGGGGTGTTGCACCTGGTCAGTGTGC
Source organism: Lerista edwardsae (assembly GCA_029204185.1). NCBI lineage: Eukaryota > Metazoa > Chordata > Lepidosauria > Squamata > Scincidae > Lerista > Lerista edwardsae. The sequence continues at coordinate 390,748 of JAJKFI010000128.1, read as the reverse complement.
CAGTCGAACTGGGCGCAGAGCCAGCCACCGAGCCACTGTCTCTGCCGCCACTGTTGCTGCCACCATTCGCCCTCTCGAGGGTCGGGCAGGCCATGCATAATGTCCTGCTACCCTCTGGAAGTGTTCTAATTTGTCCAGAGGGCTGTTAATACCTCCAGTTTTTGTTGGAAAACCAGAAGTACTGCTGAAAGGCCTTCCAAAGGCCTTTTGGAGGCCAGAGGGGCATCGTGCAAGGCTCCAGAATGCCAGGTAGGTCAGGGGGCTGGCATTGGGCAGTGAGTGGGCTGGGGACACGACTGGGTAAATATGTATGGTATTGCAGTCTTAGACAGTGATTCTTGGTAGGGCATCTTGGTAGGACCTGTGGGCGCAGGTCCAAGGAAGCCACGTGGCCCAAATCAGGACTATGCGGCCCAGGGATGGGGCCTTAAAGGTAAAGGTAAAGGTTTCCCCATGACCGAATGGTCTAGTCGTGACCGACTGTAGGGGGCGGTACTCATCTCCGTTTCAAAGCCTGTAGAGTCAGTGTTTTTGTCCGAGGACAAGCTTCCGTGGTCATGTGGCTGGCATGACTCTACAGAATGCCGTAACCTTCCCACCAAAGTGGTCCCTATTTATCTACTTGCATTTTAGGTGCTTTCGAACTGCTAGGTTGGCAGGAGCTGGGACAAGCAACGGGAGCTCACTCCGTCACGCAGTCTCGAACTCCCAACCTTGCGGTCGAAAGCCCAGCAACAGCGGTTTAACTCGCTGCGCCACCATGTCCCTTATGAAGCATAATGGCTTCATCCCAGTCCCACCCCCTCCCTGGGCCAACCTGTCCACCAGCCTGCTCACGTCCTGTCCAGAAACACCGCCTGCCTGCCCTCCCTCCTCCCAGAACCGAGTTCGGCTGATGCATGGGCAGCTCCCTGCCGGTGCTCTAGGGCTGACACTACTCATAGCATTAGCCCAAGCGCTCTAGCGCTGGCAGAGGGGTGTCGGTTGGGGCTCCCATGTTGGTGCTACGTATGACCCAGGATTGCACCCTAAAATTAATTAAAGTGAACTTGGAATGAAAATGTAGAATAAAAACATAAAACACCGCAAGTTTCTATTTTAATCAAGAAATTTTGGAAAAAAATAACACACACACGCAAACATAACACATGAATAAGTTTAGTTTCAGGTGAGCTGTCCGTCTTAAAAATAAACTAAAAAAGTTAAAGTGGCACTTGTGCATTCAATCATTTATCATTCATTCTTCATCATACTGTTTAAAAGCAGCAAACATCTTAAGAACAATTGCACAACTGTTCTGGGATAAAGGGAAGGATATACGCAGATGATGTCATGGCTTGTAACCAATCCGTACCATTCAAAGCTTGTTATTCTCCACTTCAAAGCGACTACACTGGTGGCTTATAAAAGTGATTTTTCCGAGTTCTCTCCAGGAGAGATAAGGCATGTTTGTACTGAACACAGAGAGGTCACTTTCAAAGAGGGCCAAGTATTTGACTGGAGACTATCATTACGATGCTGCTCTCAGGCTCTGGCCCAGTTCCAAGAGAAGCTGCAGCGGAAAGCCTGTTTTTGGTTCAGAGGCCCACGAGGATAAAAAGGAGCTATGGGCAGGTGACGTGCAGTACTGGAGACTGGCTGCGGTCAGGATTCAAAAGAAGCAAATTGGAATCAAAAGGGTCAGGGGCAGAAGACATGCCTGGGGAAAAACAGCTAGTGATAGCAGATGAGGTGAGTGAGGGAAGTAAAGTCTTGCCCTGGTATCTGCTGGGGTTCCTTTCTGGATCCCACCGTGGCTACCTGAAACCGTGGATACTGGGGACATCTTTTTAAAGATAGGGGACCATCAGTGATTTTGCTGCAAGAGATTTCTCTAATATTCCCTTATCTTTTTTTAATAGGTATCTATGGATAACTGAAACTGTGGATACTGAATCAGTGGATACGGGGGCATGTCTGTAGTTAAATGTGGATGAGGAATTGCTCAAACTGGGGAATCTGCCAAGAGGAGTCATTTTGGCAGGGAGGCTCCTCAGGTCACCTGATTCCCCTAGAGCTGCAGTTCCCCTTCCTGTCACTGTCAGGCAGGCGCTGTGGAACCGCAAGGCCCAGGTCACCCAGTCTTTCCCCCTGCAAGTTGTCTTGGTGGCGCACGAAGTAAGGCATTTGAGATTGGCTGGTACAGGCGCTGATTTTTGGACCCCATACCCAGTGCCTTAGATGCAGAGTAATCGCCATTAGATCATCTGCTGCTTCACTGGAACCTCCAGGGCCGGCCCCTTCCCCGAGGCCAACTGAAGCAAACCTCTCAAGCAGCAGATTGGGGGCAGCCATCTCTACCTGCATACTTGCCTCCACTGCTCTTCCTCCTCCTCCCACTCTATGTATTGGAAAAGGAAGAGGGGGAAGAGAGGAAGAGGAAATGGGGAAGGGAGGAGAGTTGTGAGCTAGACAGCATTAGAGAGCACGAGGAGCAGAGGTTGGCACATAATTGGTACAGAGGCCAGCATTTGGCATTCTGCCTCAGGTGTCAGGATGGCTGGGGCTGGCCCTGGGAACCCCTAATCATGTTGCCACCGCAAGAGACCACTTTGGTTGTTTGTGCTGCAGAGTTCACCCCAGTGAATAGACTCTGGGAAAGAAAGCTAAAATTGTCCTTTCTCTAGCTTCCATTCCCAGCAGATTAATTCTGCAGTCACTTTAGTGAAAAGTCTGTCTGATGCCATCCAACCAAGGAGCTACTGTCTCTGCAAAAAGCCAAACAGTGGTTCCAGATTTTTGCTGCTAGAAAGGAGGGGTGTCTTAGTGAGACAGCAGCTGTGGAGGATTCAGCAAAATGGCTCCCTGACAGGAAGTGTGTGCTGTCGTTCTTCTGTGAATTGCATCAGGTGAATCTCCCAGCTCAGCTGAGGCCTTGGCTCTGTGATGGGTAAGGAACCAAAGGGCTTATGCTTGGCAATCCAGTATGAGGCAGAATGTAAAAATGCACTGTGCAAACACTGTATTTCCACCAAGATGGTTTGCATATTTGCTTGAATGTGTTGTAGACTACAAGTGCTGTATAGTTAAAACAAAAATTACAGTGCAGACTCCAGCCTGTGGTATCACTTGAGACCATGACTCTCCTGAGTATCTGCCAAAGCAAATAAGGATTGCACTACTGAATCTGTTCATCCAACAGAGATCCTTTGGAAGCACACCAGGTGAGGTGGGCATGACCACTGTTTGCCCGGTACTTGGAGTATTCTCTCTGAACCTAGAGGTCCCGCTTAGTGATGGTTGCTAACATACAGCCACCAATAGTCTTCCTTCTCCACAGATATCGGAAACCTTACTGAAAGTTTTGAAAGCATGTGCAAGCACCAGGATGTGCAATGGCATCCTAGCCATTGGGTTTTTTTCCCCATCCAGATTCACAATGTTGTGTGTGTGTGTGTTTGTGAGGGAACATCTGGTGGAAACACCCTTCTAAAACGCTGTGGTTGCTGCTGCCAGTCTACTGCGAATGAAAGAAACTCATGTTTGCCACCACAGTAATGGTGGTGGTGGGGCAGCACAATCTAAATAGGAGGGGGTTTATTCAAGCACCACCTTGCTGAGGACCACTGCAAACCTGAAGCCAGCCGTGGAAGGACTTTCTTCTGTCAGTTCTGGTCTTGAAACTTTTATAATTTGACCAGCTGAGGCTCAAGTGCTGATGGGGAAGGTGGAAAGTGGGCACAAGGAACTGATTACTAGCAGGAAATGACAGTCCCAGCATAAGGATGGGCCAGGAACTGGGTGGGGTGCTGGAGAAGCTCCCCACTTGCTAAGATTGTTTTTTCATCTGCTCCCGCCTTCCAGAGACCAGAAAGACTCCGGCAATCAGCCCCATTGTGTAGGAGTCTCGAGTAAATTGGGGATCTTTTTCTGAGAAAGCATGAAAAGGAAGAGAGCTGTAGAGAACAATGCCTGAAGGACATTGGTATTTCCCAAAATCTCCTCCCTGGGCAGTGTCAGAGGATTTGTTTGATGTCTTTGTTTGGCAGTTGTTTGGGGGGCGGGAGGCAGATTCCTTAGCACTTGCTTTGCCAGCACTCCCAGGCCCAGGCCTTCTCCCCCCCCCCCATCCATCCTTGTATTACTCAGCTCACATGGAATTCATTTGTCTCTGGCTAGTTCAGGCACATTTGCACTTGGGGATTTATCTCGTGTTTGCTGAGTGGTGAAGTCAACAAACCCCAGACATGAAGTGGTCCCAGCTGTTTGCAGAGGTCCCATCCCCCCCTCCCCCATCTCAGACACACTCCGCACTCCAAGACAATGATCTCAGCCGGCAGAGAATGCCAGAATGGATTTGTGAAGAGGCTGCTGTGTTAAATGGAGAACTGGCTTAATCCCAGGTAGTTTTGTTCCTATGGAAAGAGAGAATGGAAAAAGGATCATCATCTTCAGCACTTGAGCAGGAATCCATTGTACTATGTGAAGCTGAGATGGAGACTACACAAGATGGAGACTATATTTATTTATTATTTATTTATTTGAAGAATTTATACCCCGCCTTTCCCATGCCGAAGTAAATGCCCAAGGCGGCTGACATGAGCAGGCTAGTCTAAACCACCATTTTTTTCAATGGGGTTTTTACAAATCTACAGTATTCTTGTGATCTGCCAATCCTCAGGCCCAGATGTCGCCTTCCCAGTGTGGTTCTCTCCTTTGGCTGCTGCCATCAAGCCTCATCAGGCAATTGCAAGTCAAGCCTGGACAGGTCCTCAAGGTCGTATTCTCTTCTTTGCCGGCTGGCCTCCTCACACACCACACCACAACTCTCCCTTGCGATGAGTCATCAGCTCCACAGCAACTCTGTTCTGCCACCACAGGTCCTGCAGCTTGTCACAGCCTGGCATTCGTCTCCCATCCAAAAGCAAACCACAGATGTTCCTGCTTAGCTTCAGGCAGTACCAGCAGCTCAACCATCAGTCCACACCTATACCAGATGGAAAACCTTTGTGCCCTTCCCCCCACCCAACTTCTCTTCCTCATGGTTGATTTTGGTTGTAAGCTCCTGGAGGCAGGGACCTGCTTTTATGTTTTGCTTACAAAACTCTGCAAAGCACGTACATTGATGGCGTTGTGGAAATTGTGTGTATGGGTGTGTGTGGGGGGCAATAGGCCTTGATCCCAACTCAAATATCTCCTCACATGTCAAAACCATGCCTTAAAAAAGATGGAAATGTAGTGCTAGGAACCATTCACCCCTGCCATAATATTGTTTGCAATACTGTTGTTGGCAACAAAGGAAAAAAGTAAGATTTCTGAGTTGCTAAATTGACAAAAGGGATAAAGGTGACAGAGGGAATACACGAGAGAACAACGTCATGATGATATCACGTTGACATACACACAGCCCATAAAAAGTGATGAACAGAATGGCAGTTCCTAAGTAAATGCCTCATCTGGAAGCAATCAAAAGAACAAAAAGATCCTGGAGGTGGCAAGAATATAGTACAATACCCTTTCTTGCAGTTGAGGGGGTGCAAAAAGTGTTCATGGGGTGAACCCCACACTGTGCACCCCACACTCCCCTCTTCTGCCAGTCCCTTCTCCACACTTCTCCTCTTTGGTACTTGGTGGCATTGGCAGTGTCCAAGAATAGGGCTGAGCCTTTTTGCTGTCTCAATTGGACACTGCTTCCCTTGGTCAAAGTTGGCCTGCTTTTGCCTAGTAACCGAGATGCTATCTCATAGTTAAGCTAAGATTACAATGTTCCTGTTACTAGGCAGGAGAAAGCCAATTTTGAACACATTTTTTAAAAAACCTGCAAAGGGCACCGAAATGGCAACTGACTGGGGCAGCAAACCAGTGCAAAAAATGCGAGGGACTCTCAGGAAACATTTGAGAGTCCTCAAAGCTCTTGTTTGCACCCAAAAGGTGATTCCCCATCATGACCTTTACTCATAGAATGCATTTTTAATGCTGGCATTCATCAGAAAAGCACATAACCACACAAAACAACCAACTCAGAACACAGTATGATGTGTAGCTCATTGAGGGCTCAATCCTAACCTGTAGTTAGACCAGCAAAGTTTGGCCGGCACAAGGGGCACTGTAAAGTATGTTTGGACCACTCTGAGAGTCAGAGAGGCCAGCACACAGACATGCGCCATACCCCCTGACTCAGGGAGTGGTCCAAATGCGCTTTACGGTGGCCTTTGTGCCAGCCTAATTCCAGGTTAGGATTGCGCCCTGAAAGTGATACTATCGATGATTGCCAACAGATGCCCATGGCAATCCTGCAACCACCTACTCTATGGCACTTGTGCTAGTTGCTGTGTCTGCAGGAAGAGAATCTCATTCTCCTCAGTACCTAGAATGCTGGGAAAATGTAATATCCCTGCAACAGAATTACAGAAAATATCTCCAATGAATGCAATAAATAGCTGTTGCAGCACACGTACAGTGCTAAAAAGAGAGTGGAAAGGCACAAAGTTAGCATAACGTATGGAGCACATCAGTTAAAATATTCCCTTTGGGCCACCCAAACATGCAGAATGTTGTAATCCTGTGGGGATTGCCTCCTCATAAGAGTCACACAGAAAGACCAGGATGATGCAGTGGTTTGGGAGTTGAACTTAGACCTGGAAGATCCAGGTTCAAGTCCCTGCTCAGCCTAAGTTATAAAGGGCTTTAAAGGCCAAAACCAGCACCTTGAATTGAGTTTAGAAACAAACTGGCAGCCAGTATATAACTGATGGGATCCAATAGAGATGAATCGTCAAGCCCCAGTGATCAGTCAGGCTGCCATTCTGTACTAACTGCAGCTTCTGAATAGCCTTCAAGGGTAGCCCCACAAAGAGTGCACTACTGCAATCAAATACTGATGCCACCAAGGCATTGATCACTGTGGGCAGGTTTGAATGACTTTGGTATGGCCATAATTGGCACACCAGCAAAAGCTGGGCAAAATCCAGGCAACGGCCCACCAGCCACTGATGCCACTTGTTGATCTTGGAGCAGCCATGAATCCAAAAGCTGTGAACCTGCTCCTGCAGAGGGAGAGCAATGCCATTCAGAACCGGCCGATAATCAAGGGCCTGCACCATGGATTTCTGAACCAAGAGAACCCTTGATTTAATTTCTGCTTGTTAGCCCTCATTCAGTTCCCAAGTGCCCAACAAAATGCACTTTTGAACCAGCTTCAGACAGTAGCTGGATGGGTGCTTGGGAACCTCAGCCTTGGCCCAAAGTTACCAACGCTGGAAGCAAAAGCACAATCTGGAAAAGCCAGATACATATTCAAAGAGCCAGGGATCTGCATGCCTGTTAAGAAAACTGGCTTCACAAAAAAAAAAAGGTTTTGAGATGTTTATCTGTTGTATAGGCTCAGCACTGAGGTCACAGACTCCTTCACAGAGCCAACAAAAACAGGGATGCATGATTCCACTTTATTGCCACAACTTCACAGAAGCTGGAGCAGAACTTGCATTTCCGGCTGTATTTTTGGCCCTACTCCTCAGCTTCCAAATAGCAAATTGGAGACTATGTGGACATGAGGCATATGGCTCTGGGTGGCAGCCCTCTCTGGCAATGGAACCCAGAGGAAGCGAAAATGGGGCTGCAGTGTTGTTAAAGGCTTCAGTCAGGCAATGCACAATCAAGAGATACGCCTCTACGTTTCAGTGCTGTAGTCATAGAAAAGGGGTGTCAAACTCATTTTATTCATGCAGCAGGCCCAATAACACTCACAGTGCCTACTGAGCACCTGCGCTCTGAGACCACCTTCTGCCTCTGACAGCCTTGGGCCACGTCATATATTTCCGTGGGCTGAAGAAAAAAATCAGTTTTATAAATAAATGAATGAGATTCCAATGGAAATAAGTTGTATTTGGATCTTTTTTGTAATCAGCATGATATGATTCAGAATAAAAGAGAAATGTGACAATTGCAAAGAAACAATGCTATGCTTACACTGAAAAATTAAATATAAGGAGTTAAAATGTTAAACATTAGCAAACGCTCGGACAAAAAAACCTCAAGTTGCAACGGGCCAGATAAAATCATGTGGTGAGCCAAATGTGGCCCCTGGGCCATCATCTGGAGACCCCTGCTCTAGGTTGATTTTCTGCTATAGGCAGGGGGTTAGACTAGATGATCTTGTGGGTCCCTTCCAATAAGATGTTAAAAGAGTTTAAAAAGTATCCTGATGATAAGTTTAAAAAGCATCCTGATGATGGTCTTGTGGTACTATTTACCATTTTAGTAGGTTTACCATTATCAATACATATTGAGCTTTTATGAAGGACAGAGTCAAATATTTAAAAATTGAGAAGCCAGAGTTGGAGGTTTTGTGTACCAATTCCACAGCTCTGCATACTTGTATAAAGACAATGGATGGCTTTGTTTTTAATCAGCAGCTTCGTTAGGGATCACCAAGAACTGGAAACCCCCAACCCAACCCATACAAGAATGATATAAAACAGTGGCCAGGGAACAGGGGTAAATTACCCCAAATGGGGTAAAAATGAAATTCCTGGGGGTAATGGACGGTTGCGCTGCCGAGACACAGCCGGGCATGCATATGAATCTACATGCATACCCGGCCGTGTCTTGGCAGCGCGACCGTTCATTACCCCCATATCCTCTGCTCTGTGTTCTGTCCCCGCTCCTGCACATGGCCGCGCACTGGGCTTCTCACTTCGCTCCGCACATGGCCGCCGCAGCTGCTTGTGCTGCCCAGGCTGCTGCAGCCGTTGCTCAGGGCCAGGGCAGAGCTGCCCGCTCTCCTTTTTGCCAGGAAGGGGCCGCTGCGCCAGAGCCAGCAGCATCCAGGTAGGGGGGAGAAGCCTCCGGCACGTGTGTTCGGGAGGAGGGGCGAACGCACCCTGGACTGGCTCCAGGACTGCGTGCACCCCCAGAAGCCCCATCCCCCTTGGACGGGGGTAGATCCCCGCTTTGCCCATTGGTGCCCCTCCCAGAGTGACCCCCTGGCTCCTGAGAGAGGGGGAGCTCTCTCCCTACGCCCGCTGGTGCCCCTCTTAGTGCCCCCGCATCCCATCTCCCCCCACCACCAGGCCCCTATCCGAAAGTGCACCTGCCCCCCCCGCATCCCCTCCCTGCATCCCTTCCCTTGCCAGGTCACCCAACTCGCCCCCCATTGCCTCTTTCCTGCGCCCCCGGCTTGAGCCCGGCTGGGATGGTCTTGGCTGGCCCGGGAGTGTCTCCGCCGCCGGCCCGCTCTGGGTCCGCCCTGGGGTTGGGAGTCTCTCTCGCCGTCTCTGCAGGCTGCTCGAAGCGCTTGAGGCCTTCCTGGCCTCCCCTGCCCCGCCTGCTCTGCCTCTGGGCGGTGGCCTTGTTCCAGGGACGGATGGAGGGAGGGAGCAAAATCTGCTTTTCTTTCCTCCCTAGGACCTCCTGCTGATAGGGGAGGCTCCCTTCGTCTGCAGCTCCTTCTCTGGGTTGCTCTCAACCCTCTTTGATTTTGGGGAGTTGAAAAAGGGGGCCCTGGCAGTGGAAAGAGAGTGCTGGAATGGCAGCGTGTGTCAATACTCCCTATGGGAAAATGATGGTTGCATGTCGCATCTTCTCTCACAGTAACAGAGAGCCAACTTTTAACAAAGGGGCTGGTGGAGGGGAAAAAACACACCTTCTTCTGCGTTCAGTTGGCCCCACAAAGTAAATCTGAACTTACCTAGTTGGATGTTTACTGTGATTGGAGGAGAAAAAAAGTTTGGTGCGACTTTTGAAGTTGATTCTAGGACCTCCTCAGGAAATGTACTTACGATTAAATTCCCCAAAAAATACATAACAGCAAGTCCTCAAAGTTTGGTGAGGCTGCAATCCTACTCACACTTACCTGGGAGTAAGTCCCATTGACTATAGTGGGACTTACTTCTGAGTAGCAATTCATAGTATTGTATGTGATGTATTGTATGTGATATGTATGTGATATAGATATAGAGTTGTATGTGATATAGAACTACAAATGAATATTTTTAGAAGGGAGTCAATAATAGCAGACCCCCCTCTACTACCACTGTAATCTTTCTAGGTAAATCTTAATATCAGGGAACTTTCAAATCAAGGGGGTAACGTCAGCGTATCTAAATATATTTTGGGGTAAAAGGTAAAAAAGATCCCTGACCCCTGATATAAAACAAAAACCTGGACTGTAGCTTTGATTGAAAAACGAACACAACAAATACAGGATTCAAAATCTCAAACAGACAAGCAAATATTATTCAACCTGTTTTAACTGGATTGAATTTTACAGTAAAGATGGATTCCCCTCCTGGGAAATCAGGCATCATTATGAAAAGACCTGGGATGAAGAAGACATGCAAAAACAAATTGGTTAATGTGAATGGTTCCAACATAATGGTTGATATACACTCAACCTGTAGCACATATAATACATGCTTACTTAAAAGTACGCCCCTACATTCAAAGAGGCTTACTCTCAGAGAAGTGTGCATAGGATGTAGCCTTATTTTTATATTGCAAGACTCATCCAAAAATCTTTATAATCAGTGCTTATGGCCCAGTCCTACTAACATGATGTGCTGCTGGAATGAGTATTCTTGCCCAGAGTGGTGAGTGTCTGCCGTGGAGCAGGAGGTAAGAGTTCTAACCATTAGCTCCCTATACTGATTCCCAGATTTAAATTTTCCCTTCCATGGGATATTCACCGTGAGGAAAACATATGGGTACAATTGTGACTAATAGCAACCCGGGGGTGGGGGAATTGAGGAATTTGGACTGGGGCAATGGCACAGTACAAAAGGGTTAGGTCCTCCTCCCCATCATAGCCCCAATTCAAACTGGGCTCCTCTGCTGACTGCTTTCTGAAACATAAAAAGCCACTGGGAATTCCAAACACAGAACCCTTGCCTGTGACACATGCCAGGACAAACCCCTCTTTGCCCTATCACCATGCAATCGCTCTCCTTTGGATGCAGGCCCAGTCATATTCAAAGATGTTCACAAAGCAGCCAGGAGGAATAAATGTCCCGCTACTGCAGATGTCTGCTCTGCAGAGAAACAGGACAACTGCCTCCAAAACAAACAGAGCTAAAATTAGCAGCTTGGGCTCTCTCATAGCTGCCAGCTTCTCAGCATTTTTTTACAGGCAGAAATAACTCAAGAAGACACCGGGCTAACCTTTTCCCAGACCCAGTTTTTCCACAGGATTGGAGATGCTGAAGGGAGAATGGGGACCTTGGATGCATGGGAAGCAGAGAAGAGACCGAGACTGCTGCAAATTCAGTCTCCCTGAATTTGCAAAGGCATCCTTTGAGGAAGAGTGTACTTAAGAGCATATGCCATGTGTACTGATGTAAATTTATTTAAAGTCAGCCAATTAATTGAGTACTTAATCAGCTTAAGCATGTTAATCAGGTAATAGCACCTTTAAGACCTTGTCCATTCACAGGAACATAAGTGCATTAGTAGATGCTTATATTATTCAAATAATAACCTTTCCAGAGAACTAAAAAATGTATGTTTCTTGGATTACATATTAGAATAACTCATATGCACAAAGTTATCAAAATAAATGTTAGAATGAAAAGGGCATATGCTCCATCCAGTGGCATCTTTAACAGGTGAGATCTACTAGGGGCAGATTTAAAAAAAACATGGCAGGGAGATACTTATAATTAAGGCTGTCACTCAATTTTTTAAAAAAAGTCAATTATAGGAGTTTTAGGCTACAAGACTAGGCACACTTTCCTGAGAATGGCCTCACTCAACACAATGGAACTTATTCCTGAATAAACCTGCCATGTATTGGGTGCTATAATGAATCCATTAGTTGACTACATTTGCACATGGATAACCGCCTTGCCAACAAAATGCAGAATTCCTTGTTTTCAGATGAGGTGTATGCAGTGGTGGGATTCAAATAAATTAACAACCAGTTCTATGACATCATAGCCGGAGCCAAAAAAAAATCCGAAGCCAGCCGAGGTAAGCGAATGGGCGGGGCCCGGCCATTTAACAACGGGTTCTATAGAACCTGGGTGAACCACATGAATCCCACCACTGGGTGTATGTAAGAAGAGGAATGGTCTTAGGAGAGGCCTTCTCTCCTGCATGACAGAATGCCTCTTTTAAGATGGTTCTTGCCATCTGCTAACTACTTGATCAGTTGTTCTTCAGTCGCTAAGTCATGTCCGACTCTTCGCAACCCCATGGACCACAGCACGCCAGGCCTCCCTGTCCTCCACTACCTTCATGAGTTCGCCCAATTTCATGTTCATTGCTTCAGTGACACTATCTAACCATCTCTGAGCAGGTTTTAAATCAAAGTTTTAAAATCAAAGTTTTAAATCAAAGTTTTAAAAGCAATGAAATGTTGCAATACTGGTTTTCTTCCATCTTCTTCCCAGAACTACTTTCTTCTCATCCTGTTCAAATCATGTTATGCTGATTTAACATCTTACTTAGGGTAAAATAGTCAGATGATGGAAAAAGAGCAACTCACGGGGACAATGATAGGAATTATGAACAAAGACACTGTTCTGTCAGAGAGTTCTGATTTCTGACTTAGAAAACAGAAAGCTCCTCAATGCCCTTGGGTCATTGTGTCACAGAGTCACGTGTTTGTAATCTAAGTGACTCAACCTGCTTCTTTCCCAGCCTTTTCAAACCTCTGCCTTATTATCCCATTCATTATTTCTATCAGTTCATAATTATTTCATTTCATTAAGTAGGAAGTAATGATTCACTCATGATCCAAAGAGCTTTCTTTCCCATCCAAAGGACCTTTTAAGATCTGAGGGTTGAGGGCTGAACTGATTTTGCCTCAGGCTTAGTACTACCTTCTCTAGGCTTACCTGCTTTGATGCATACATCTGTTCACCAGGGTTAGCTTGGGTCACTATCTCTCCATCTAAGTCACCTTACCGGCCTATTGTGCGGTTAGAAAGGGATAATAAATTTACACAGTAAGCCAGGGGAAGGAGGTGAACTCATATTCTTGTGCTGCCTGTTTCTTTTTGTTTATCAGGCATTTACAGAAGAAAAAAATCTTATAGGAAGCAGTTTGCTGGATGTAAAATGTGCCTGCACTACCCCCTGGTGGTTACTTTTTAGTTGATCTTATTGAAGGATCGAACCTGACATCCTGGAGTGTGAAGTCAAGTGGGCTTTAGAAAGCATTACTAACAACAAAGCTAGTGGAAATGACAGCATTCCAGCTGAGTTACTCAAAATCTTAAAAGATGAGTGGCCATAAGACTGGAAAAGATCAGTTTACATTCCAGTCCAAAAGAAGGGCAATGCCAAAGATTGTTCGAACCACCATACAATTGCACTATTTCACATGCTAGCAAGGTTATGCCTCAAAATTCAGTATGTGAATTGAGAACTACCAGAAGTTCAAGCTGGTTCTCAGAGGCAGAGGAACTAGAGATCAAATTGCCAACATTCGCTGGATCATGGAGAAAGCAAGAGAGTTCCAGAAAAACATCTACTTCTGCTTCATTGACTATGCTAAAGCTTTTGATTGTGTGGATCACAACAAACTGTGGCAAGTTCTTGAAGAGATAGGAGTACCAGACCACCTGATCTGTCTTCTGAGAAACCTATATGCGGGTCAGGAAGCTACAGTTAGAACTGGACATGGAACAACTGATTGGTTTCAAATTGGGAAAGGGGTACAACTGTCACCCTGCTTATTTAACTTATATGCAGAGTACATCATGAGAAAGGCTGGGCTGGATGATTCACAAGCTGGAACCAAGATTGCTGGGAGAAATATCAACAACCTCAGATATGCAGACAACACCACTCTAATGGCAGAAAGTGAGAAAGACCTAAAGAACCTTCTGATGAGGGTGAAAGAGGAAAGTACAAAAATTGGCTTGAGGCTCAACATTAAAAAAACTAAGATCATGGGAAACTAAGATCCCATCACTTCCTGGCAAATAGAAGGGGAAGAAATGGAAGCAGTAACAGAGTTTATTTTCCTGGGCTCCAAGATCACCGCAGATGGTGACTGTAGCCATGAAATTAAAAGACGTTTACTTCTTGGCAGGAAAGCTATGGCAAACCTAGACAACTTAATAAAAAGCCGAGACATCACCCTGCCAACAAAGGTTTGCATAGTCAAAGCTATGGTTTTCCCAGTAGCAATGTATGGTTGTGAGAGCTGGACCATAAGAAAGGCAGAGCGCCAAAGAATAGATGCCTTTGGAATTATGGTATTGGAGAAGACTCTTGAGAGTCCCCTGGATTGCAAGGAGATCCAATTGGGCAATCCTACAGGAAGTCAAGCCTGATTGCTCCCTGGAAGGACAAATCCTGAAGCTGAAGCTCAAATACTTTGGCCACCTCATGAGAAGAGAGGACTCTTTAGAAAAGACCCTCATGCTGGGAAAGATTGAAGGCAAAAGGAGAAGGGGGCGGCAGAGGATGAGATGGTTAGATAATGTCACCGAAGCAATGACCATGGGCAAACTCTGGAAGCTAGTGGAGGACAGGGAGGCCTGGCGTGCTGTGGTCCAGGGGGTCACGAAGAGTCGGACACGACTTAGCGACTGAACAACAACACTGAAGGCATTGCTGCACCTTTGGATTGAGAATTTTTCTTTAAGAAAGCTAATTCAACAGTCAGTAAACCAAAATATGTGTATGTTTAAGTATGTATAAATCCGTTTATTTGGTTTGGTCAGGGAAAAACAAAAGATGCAATCAACTGACAAAACCAAATCTGTCTGTAGCGTTTTCAGATCTGAAGGGACGTGATGAAAGCATTGCTGATTGTGCTACTCATATAACTTTCATCTTTGGTGACAGGTGTTTTTGTACTGTCAAATCCTATGTCTGCCAATGCACATATATAACCAAGGAGGCATAGGGCATTTGCTTGCAACTGAATCACCATTGTTTGGAGCCATCACCTGCAAGGTCAGTTTTTCTTATGACTACTACCACCCACTGAAATGGCCAAGTGTATCATACAAGATGTGTCTTACAAGTGTATGACACTTTTGAAAAGTGTCAAAAGTAGGACTTTTTTTGAGTCCTCCAGTGGCTACTCTACTGGAATGGTTTGGCTGTTATGTAGACTTTAAGCAAATGTTTCTTCTTCACAGCAGTCCCTACTTTAAAAAGCTGTCAGTCAAGGGAATATTCTTCTGGGAAGTTATCTGGCACAAGGAATTAGGGTTGATGAACAGTGCAAGCCAATGTATGCCTACTCAGAAGGCAACTATTGGTTTCAATGCAACTTACCTGCAAATAAGTTTCTATAGCAGAGGTTTCCCAAAGGTTTAAAAACTAGGACCCACTTTTTAAAAATGACACTCTTTCGGGCCACACTCAGGTTTACCAAACTTTTTAAAAAAGATCTAGAAAGAAATATTTTGTTTGTTTATAAGTAATAATAAACAGAAAAAAGACCCACAGACATTTATCTCCTTATATTTCCACAAGCGGTCAGACTGCAGGGTAATTAGCAGCTACAATATCTGATTTTTGAACAGCCTCAGGGCTTGAGGCAATTAGTTATCTGATCTTTCCATCATCCTTTGGTGACCCACCAAAAATCAGGTTGCAACCCATCAGTGAGTCCCAACCCACAGCTTGGGAACTGCTAGTTTATAGTGCTGCAGCCTAAGAATGTGATTGCTAAGGTTACCACATGGTGCAACTCAACATGGAGGGTTTAAAAAACTGCTCCTGCCAAAATTCCCTCTTCTATAAAATGGTTAGCTATAGGCGTTCTGTCCCCATTTATATCTGGAAACTCTAATCACTGCTCTCAGTGTTCACACCCAGAAGGCAGTCCTTTGAAAGTTAAAACATTGGCTGAAAAATTCAAATTATTCCCAGAGTACAAGCTCTATTTTATTACATTTTCAAGCACTTTAGTGTTTTAAGACAATAATCTGTTCCTTCCATTAGGTACCCTCCATCTCCCGCTCCCCCACTCTCAGCCTTGTCCCTCCTCACCCCAAACGTGGACTCATAGGGCTGCCAGACCTCATGTTTTGGCTTAAGTTGCAAAGTTTCGCAGTACAATCCTATTAATATTTGCTCGGAACTGAACTGCGTTCAGTGGGGCTTGCTTACTCCCAAGAATGTTGCGCAGGCTTGCAGCCTTACTTGCCTTTTCAGAGTGTAGTACCGCAGAGTGAGTGGCATGAATGAATGGACACCAGAAAGACCTGATGAGAGTTTTTCCTATTAGCTGATAATACTACTGGTAGTATAGCTACTATAATAGTAGCTACCTCACTGCTTGCAGGCAGGGGTAGCAAAGTCGGCCAGCATGGACGTGCCCGGACACCCCTGAGTTGATGCATGCAAATCGAGCGAGAGGCTCTTCATCCTCCTCAGCGCCCCCTGAGATCAGATCCCGCCGCTCTTCGCTGGCTGACAAATAAAGGCTATGTGGCAAGGCTTTTAGGGCCTTTATAGCACGAACTTTCCCCAGTACTTTCGACGGGGAGTTGCAGGAGCCATGTCTACACGCACCGTAACTCTTGCTTGTTTCCTAGGTCTGGCGACCCATGGGCGGAAGCGCCACTCGCGCCTGACGTCATACGACGCGCCGGAAGTCGCTTTCCTCAGGGCCCGCTTGCTGTGTGCTTGTTGCCAGTGGACAGCGGCAGGCGCTGTTGGTGTCGCGATGATCCGGCTCGGGATTCCTCGGTTGAATCGGGGGGCTCTCCCGCGGGTGAGGCAGGCGGGTGCATGCATGCGACTCAGTTGGAGGGAGGTGTGACTTGGAAGAGTGGGAGGGAAGGAGAGGGATCCTGGCTCAGACCGAAGGTCCACCACCCCCTGGAAAGCCATTGTATTCAGTGGAAATTTGTAACAAGGCTGCACACAGAACTGTGGCCTTGTGCTGCACTACTGGGGGTGTATGTGAGATGTTCCAAGGATTTGACAGATAGTTGAGTTTTGCGTTGGAATTTGAAGGGTGAAGGTTAGTACCAAGTAGGTTTCATATTTTGGGGGTGGGGAATGCTTCGATCATTAAAGGGCAGCAGTGGAGAACAAGCAGCTGCCTATATTTGAGTGCTTTTGTATGAATGCAGTCCATTAAAGGTCGTTCCTGTCTTCAGATGCCTTACTGCACCTCTCTTTTAATTTCCCTCCTGAAGCTTTTGAACACCTTGTCAAGCCAGGCAGGTCCACCACTCAACTCTGGTGTTACAGCTCAGGTAGACACAGCTTTGCTAACAGGTAAGCCCCCTTGAATGCGTGTCAAACATTGTACTCTCCAGAGACTGAACATATTGGGATTGTCATCAAATGCTTATGCAAATGTCTGCTTCACATTGTGCCAAAAATGAAAGAAGAGTAACGCCCTTGCTAGAACCAACCTGTTCCTTGTTCATTCAAACCCTCTGTACAGTAGATGTTTCTGAAGTGCTTAAGAGAACACATGGGTGGGGGCAATGAAACTGCATTGCCAAGCCCTGTCTAGGTGTTAATACACTTCTCCTGCTCAGTAACAAAACCTAAACCCATTTGTTACCTATAGTAACAAATACTATACTTATGGAGAGTTCCCAAAATTCTGGACAGTAGGTGCTTAACATCCCTAATCACATGGAGGATCTCTCCATGTTTGGTATTGCAGACAAACACTGTAAATGATACAATGAGATCAGTGCAAAAAATAATGAAAGTCCCCAGCTCTCTGCTTCTGTGGAAGGAATATAAAACTGTCTTAAGTGGGAACAGAGTGGGGGAAGACATTCCTTCCACTAGGAATATCTTTTCACTACTACTTAAGAGACATAGCTGATAAAATTTCAAGGGCTTAGACATTTAATTCTGGTATATATGGCTGTGAAATAACATTTTTTGGTTCAGTAATGTCTGAAAAAATGTGACACTTGCACCTAGTTATTTAAAAATATTTTTTCCAGTCTTACTTTTAAACATTTTATTGCAGTCTTATGAGGCTTTTATAAGAACACCCCTGATACAGCTTTATAAAGAGTCACTTGCCTGCTTTGTTTGTTTTGATATGTATCTTCAGCTTTCTTATTTGGCTCTTAAAAAATGTAAAATGGCTATATTAGTAAAGTGGTGCACTTATTTACCAGTTCTAAAAGTGATCCATTGTATATGGCAGGTGAGATGCCTACATCACACCTGCAATATTGATTGCTCTACATCCTTTTTCTCTTGCTTTCTTTTAGAAACATGTCCTAATGTGCTGTCCAGTGATCCCATCCTGCGGAAATGCAACATTGCCATCCCTAAACACCTCACACCTGTTCAGGCATGGGTGGAGTCCTTGAAGCATTATGATGCCAGACATGTGGGCTTGGCAGACCTCCATCCAGACGTTTTTGCAGTAATGCCCCGGTAAGGATTCAAGCTGTCTTCATGATTCTAGATCTTGTGCGTAGAATGAATAATGAAACTTGCACTTGATGAAAGGTTTCTGTTGATTTTTTTTAGTCACTTCTGTGTTTACAGATATCTCTGCAATGTGTAAGTGAACTGTGAAAACATTGCTTCGAGATATTTAGAAAGGATGCCACACATCAGGGAGAGATGGTGAAGGGGGATAGTAAAGTTATGACAGAAAAGAAGTGTTGTTTAAAATGGGCAAAGTACAATATGGTTGAGTGTCAACTATCCTAACATGATAGTAAGTATTTCTGGAAGAGTACCTGGCAATTCTAGGGACAAGTCTGGAGTTGTCCATGTGTATCTCAGGAATTGGATCTCTTGGAATGTGCCTTAGATTTGCCTGTATTGGCACATGTCTATGGCTTGTCATTTAGTTCCTACTTGCCATACTTGTTTGAGAGTAAACAGCAACAAAACAGAGTTTCAGGTGACAACTGAAATCTGACATCCTCCTTACTATTGCAGACTGAGGTGCATGGCTTCTCCCTCCAGCTGTATCTCTTCCTCTTGATAAAAGCGGTTGTAGGCACTGGTGTAATCATCTTATATTTAAATTTCAATTAGTGTTATCAATGTGTTTTTAAATAAAAATATTGGTGGTGGTTGTGCTGTTTTCTGTTTCCCATCTCTTCCTAATTACTGCTTTTCATAGGTGTATGTGCACTTATTTTTTCAGCATTGATATCCTTCATGCAGTCGCCATCTGGCAGAGGAACTTCAAGAGAATTGTGAGTGTTGAAATATGGGTTGGAGGAGCAGGTGGGGGTGGGAAACTGGGCTTGCCTGGTTGACGAGGCAGACAGGCCTTTGGACTGGGTTATTGAAGAGTGTGGAAGCTTCCTTTGGTTCCAAAGTGATGCTGTAGCACAAACTGGGCATTTAGGAGACTGTACTGCTCAATCTTCCCCAAAGAAGGAGCAACCCTAGAAATAAAAATTCCGTGCCATGCTAATCTGTATTCAGCATTAAGAGAAATGAAATCTTCTTGCATTTGAGCAAATGCAAGAGAGCAAATATACTAATCCCCATGGCTGTAGAGATATTTGAAAATAATGCTGGCAGCTATCTTCATAGTCAGCTTTTGTACTTCTATATTTTGCAGGACATGCTTGCAATAGTATTTCCGTGCCCATACTCATCAATTCTTCATGTCTTGCAAAGAAAAAAGAAATCCTTTCAATTTTATTAGAAAATGCATTGCCCAGTCCTATCCATGCAAGGCCTGGTGGCATGGCAGCTGCTGCAAGGGCATTCAGGCTAGGGCTACTAGTGCAAACAGCTGGTGGCCCAAGGCACACACCAACAACCTCACGCACCCCTATTAGAGCAGCTTGATTGGAGGAGGGGATTTTCCAAGGGAGGACTGGGGCAGAGATCAGGTCAGGCTGGATGCTGGCTGTAGCGGTAGCACCAATATCCTGTGCCCCCAGCCTGCACTTGATATGCCGCCCCGACCTAATCAGATTTCCACCAACAAAGAGCTGGTGCAAATCTGAGTAAGCTGATCTCTGTATGGCTTGCAGACAAGTGGAATTTGTGCATATTTGCTTAATTCTGGCTGGTGGAGTTCCATTGTCGTAATAGTTTTTTGTCAGGAGACAGGGAACAGTTGGGTGGTGTGACTATGGAAGTCTTGCAGGGCCAGAGACTTGTGGTGATGAGTGATGATTAGGTATCAATAGGAGGAGGATAAAATCCTAGCTGAAACTTTACGCCTACCGTTAATTTCCTTAGGCAAGCTGCTGTTTCACAGCTTCAAGCCTCTCCCCGCCTCTATTTGCATGATAACAATAATACTGATGTACTTATAGGGTTGGAAAGATTTTAATTGATTGCTTTCCCCACCCTACCCCAACCTGTTCTTATGATTAACTTTTGTTTGGTGTTTACTCTTTTGGCCTTGTTTTCTAACGTAGCTTTCCTTTCCAGAGTTATGCTAAAACAAAGACACGTGCAGAAGTGCGTGGTGGCGGCAAGAAGCCCTGGGCACAGAAGGGCAGTGGCAGGGCCCGGCATGGCAGTATTCGGTCTCCTCTGTGGCGTGGTGGTGAGTTCCTACTTCTGGTAGTAAATGTAAGAGGTTTAAACTCTTAAAATCTTGAAGGCAATAATGGCTGTGATCTAAAACTCTGCCCAGCTGTTTTTACCAGCAGACCTCAAACACTGTCCTGCTGCTTGTATTCAGTCAAGATGACATGTCTGTTCCAGCTGACAGCCTTTTTGATCTCTCTGGCTCTCCTTCCTTCTTTCTAGGTGGTGTGAGCCATGGCCCCCGTGGCCCCACCAGTTACTACTACATGCTCCCCATGAAAATGCGTGTCCTGGGCCTCAAGGTGGCGCTGACGGCCAAATTAGCACAGGTATCACCGACAGTCACATTTCACTGAATGCAAATAGCTCCTTCTGTTGTATCCCAGGGGAATGACCAATCTTTTTAGGTCTGACACAACAATACTTAGCAGTTAGAACATGCTTTTGAGCATTTACAGCGCGTCACATACATTGCTGCAACAGTCATTGTAAATTAGGCTGGAATTGTTATCTCGGTATTCAGGTGGGAACCTGATAAAGTGTGGTTTGCTTAAGGTTGTGTAGGAAGTCTGTGGCCAAGAAATTGGCAGTTGCCTGGGCTGCATCCTCTTCTTGTAGCCATTGTATTACGCCAGCTACTTAGTTCTTAGCATTCTGTCCTTCTTGCCCAGTATTCTGTCATATTCTTGTGTAACCAAGGGATAAAACATAGGATGGAGTTACTGGCTGAGGTTAGCAGGGCAAAGACCAGGTTTAGTGCCCACCCAGTATCATTCCTGAATTCAGCCATTTACTTTCTCTTGCATAAGCAAATAGTTGCCATTAATTTATGGGTGCCTGCTTTAAGAGCCCTTTTGGGCAGATACATTTTCTTTGAAAGAAATGTGTATAGTCTGCACAAAACAGAGCCTTATAGCTTGAATTATAAGGGGAACAATAGGGATATCCATAATGAAATCTACAAGCCACCCAACTCCTCCCTTACCTAATGTTGGCTAATTCACGCCCTCCCTCCATAGCTTGCTAAAGGCAGTAGAAAAGGGGGCTGTCACCGTAGATGTTGGGAGGACTTTAACTCCCTTGGAATTCAAGCACTGCTGTGCCTTTGGGGATAAAGTTGGGAGGGCAAATTTGCCTTCCAACCCTGACATTGGATGGCCTGTTCCTTGCTTACTGGGATTTCCCCACCCTACCCCACCCTGTTTTTATGAAATTTAAAAGTTCTTCTTTCGCATACACTCCACTCACCATAATGGTGATTAAAGCAGTTCATAGGTCTATTGTCCATCCATGAACCATCTTCTGGCAGAGATGTATCAACAATAATCTTCAAAATCCAAAGCAAATTTGAGGAACTTCAAAGGGTCTCTCCAGAATGAACCAAATGGTAACAAAACGGCAAATTAGTTTCAGTGTAAATAAGTGTAAAGTAATGCACATCTCCCGCCCCCCCCCCAAAAAAAAAGAAGAAGAAGAAGAAAGCACTGACTTCATAAGTACATGAATGAGATCCATGATGGCTGGACATTCAGGAACTTTAGGCTTGCATCAGATGATTTCTTGACATGCCATCTCAGCATGCAGCATCTATGAAAAGAGCATATTCCATGTTGGAGACTATTAGGAAAGGGATTGCAAACAGAATGGGCAGTGTTATGCCATACAAATCACATTTGACATGCTGGGTGCAGTTTTGGTTACTCCATGGAAAGGGACAGAAAGGGACAACCAAAATCAGGGGTGGGCCAGGACAGATATTGATGAATGGCCTGCCCAGCTAGGCTGGCCTGGGCAAACCCCTGAGCCCCTCAGTACTGGTGGTTGTGGTAGTGTCCAGTGTGCCATTGGGGGTTCATGGAGGTGCCACAGAAGGTCCAGAGCAAGAAGGTCCAGAGCTAGGACCCCCAGCAACCTGGTGCCAGGTGCCTGAGCATGAAATTAGCACAGCCTTCCTACAAGGAACAGCTTATTTAGGGCTTTTAAATGTAGAAAAATAAACATATACAGGGAGACATGGAGGTTTATGAAACAATGAATGATGCGTAGAGAGAGTGTGGAAATTCTTCCTCTTGTCGCATAGTACTTGAATGGGTATCACCTAATGAAATTAACTGATGGGAGGTTCAAAATGGACAGGTTAAAGTACTATTTCAAACAGTGTCTAATTTAACAGAATTCATAACCAGAATTCACAGTAGCTTAGATGAGTTTCAAAAAATAAATCGGGCATATT
Organism: Lerista edwardsae; assembly: GCA_029204185.1. Taxonomy (NCBI): domain Eukaryota; kingdom Metazoa; phylum Chordata; class Lepidosauria; order Squamata; family Scincidae; genus Lerista; species Lerista edwardsae. The sequence goes on along the minus strand of JAJKFI010000128.1, from coordinate 368,124 downwards.
GATGACTACTAACCATGATAACTGAATGGAAATTTAGTGACTGGTGCAGTATATCTTTGTGTCTTCAGTGTTGGAAGTATGGGTCCATAAATCGCAGTTCGGGTTACCAGCCCAGGAGCGATCCATCCCCCAATACCACCCCACTTCAAACACATGCGTACCATCTTTCCTCAAGTGCACGTGTGTGCACATGCGCATGCACAGTGTCCACAGCTGTGGTCTGATCTGTACAAATTTCAGTCCAGACTGCCCAACATATTAAAATTCCTACCTGTAGATAATTCAAATACCTTTGCTTTTGAGATAGGAGTTTTGATTCTTGCACTATTTTCAGTTGAATGGGTGATGTGAGGATTTCCAGGTAGTCTCCAAATAGATGATTAAAATTGAGAAAATGCTAAAGAGCTGGAAGCTTTTGAAGCTACTGCCAAAAAGGCATTTGATTTCAGTATGAATTATAACAGTAGAACTGAAAAGTGGCTTGCCTCTCTCAGCCAAGCAAGAAGACACCAGAGAAACCCCTTATCTGTGTGCCTGGTTCTTCTTTGTGGTATGCGTATGGTTTAATTGGACACATAAGAAGATATGCAGCAAATGAATCTTAATTCAGATTGTATAATTCTGTTAAACTTTCACTCTCTCCTGCAGGACGATCTATATGTCGTAGACTCTTTAGAGTTACCAACCTCTGACCCCCAGTATCTGATGGACCTCGCCCGCTATAGGCACTGGGGCGCTTCAGTGCTGCTTGTGGATGTGTGAGTTTGCTTCAGGGTCTGAGAATGCACACAGGGGATTAATCATGAACCCTCTGGCAGGGTTCTCAGAAGAGAGAGACTGCTCTTGGCATGCCTTGTAATGGTAGGAGCAGGACTTCCATTGAATCAGGAATTGTTGACATGTTCAGCCACAGCAGCCATTGCTGGTTTTTAAACTGTGTTTTGGGGTCCTCAGTAGCTTGTAGAATCTATCAATCAATAGTTGAAATACTGCTTTTCAACACCACTTCACAAAGCGGTTTACAGGCAAATAGTAATAATAAATGGTTCCCTGTCCCAAAGGGCTCACAATCTAAAATGAGAAGGTTGGTAGGTTTCAAATATCCCTGAAAGACTGCTACTACTGATCTTCCCTCAAATTGCACAGCCGCTGTGACAGTGTTGCCATACTCTGTTCATGGAGGATGGCCAAGGTAGTGCCTCCCTCCCCAGCTTGCTGATTGCTCTGGAATGCATGTCTTAGAATGTTCAGCAGTGCATGGGACATTTGTGGAGGACAAGTTACTGTGGAAAGTGTTCCTTCAAAATGTCAAGTTTTATCTTCTTTTGCCAGGATTGCTTTCTATGCAAAGCGACGCTGTGCACTGAGTGACTTCATCCAAAGGGTGTCCTACTTGGAGGGATCATTAATTCTAAACATCATTAATTCTAAAGCTTTCAAGGTTGTTTTATGAAACTTGTACATGTGTGTGGAAAAAGTCCACTGTAATGTCTAGAAATTTGGCACCTTCTGACTTGAGCAAAACTCTCATGGACTCTTCCTTGATAGCTGGTGTTGGACAAAGGGAAAACCAATGTTGAAATTATATAAAAAATGAGCAAAATAATAGATGAAACATGGCATGGTCTTTGAATTCAGTGCATTCCCAGTGCAGATGTTTTCAGTTTGGGACAGGAGAGAGATGGGAATGTGAGGGGTCACTTGTACGCCATGTAGCTAAGTGGGGATAGTATTTTGTCCTGGTTCTGTGTCTGTGAAATACTGTATGTTTCTCTTCTCTGGCTTTCAGCAGTGAGATACCCGAGAACATCAAATCTGCAGCAAGTGGTCTTAAAACCATCACAGCAATGCCAGTCATAGGTGAGTGAGGTCAAGAGGTAAAAGAGATTGAAGTTCCAGGGTGTGGTCTGAGGACAGTTGGTAAGAGCCACATTGCTATAGCTACGTAAATCTAGCGTCTGTGAACCTCATGAGTTTGATAATGGAAAAAAGACCATTATCAGTGTAATAAATAATATATGGTGTGCATTTCTCCTTCTGGCTTCCCTGCATATCCACGCTCAGATGACATGCTTAACTTGTGCTTCCAGTCTGGCAAGCAGAATTCTCCAAGGGCATGAGGCCCCGTGTGTTTTGATGTGTACAGACTGAACCTATGCAGAGTTTGCCTTTTTTAGTGGCTTTAGGTCCATCCGTCCCCCGTTCTCCATGCCATTGGACAGCAGCTTTTTGCATTCCATGCATTGCATTGGAATAGAAATTGGGCTGCTTTGCCCAGTAGCAGCAGGATAAGAAGTAGGAAGCTGTCGGGGTTGAGGGATTTCAACTTTTTTTTGGACATTTGAGGACTGGATGCCTCTGGGAGGCCAGAGTATGCCTAGGGGTGTCCAGCTTCTGATTCCCTAAATATAGTGATGCAGGAAGATGAGTCTCCCACTCTTTTGGCCTTCCCTACAACCTTTGGCGTCAGGCCACTCTGCTTAGGGTACCAATATATCTTCTGATCATGGAAAGGAAAGGGGCACGCTTGGTCCCTTTATCTGTGGGGCTAAACTACTGTAGATACAACCTAACCATGTGCCTGGTTTCCCCCTCCCCGCAGGTCTCAATGTGCACAGCATGCTGAAGTATGAGACGCTTGTGCTCACCTTGAACGCCATCTCCTTCCTGGAAGAGAAGCTGCTGTGGCACGACTCTCGGTACAGCGCACTGTACCCCTTCCATTTGCCCTACAGCGACTTCCCCTAACCTTTGTCTCATAAACGGACTGAGCAGCTGCGAGCTGAACATTACTTCAAGTTACACATGCTCTAAAAAGTGTACCTATTTTTTTTAAAATGGATATTAAACCAACTTGCCTGCCCAAATTTTTACCTTCCATTGAGTACAGCTATTTCAATTTGAAGTGGTGGAGTTTGCTGTGGGAGGAACTTCGGCATTTGGCATTTTGCTTTTTCAAATGGGCCAGACAAGCAAGGAAAAGCAGGGAATCAAGGCAAAATAAGGCATTTATTGAGTGTATCACAAAAGAAGAGGTTCCTTTTTTCTCACAGTGGTCAGACAGTAGGGAGCCCATCAGTGTGGCATGAAAGCAACAGCCCTGTGTCCATTTCCAGCATGTGAAATTCAGAGGGTGGCTGCCTTTCTGCATGGAGGTACCATTCCTTGGTCTCACAGCTGATAACAAGCCCAGCTAATTTCGGGCCTGGGGTCCCTCTAGTTGTTCATTCTGTCTCCAGCAGTGATCACCCAGATCCCTCCAGGACGCTCACCAGAGATCCTTATCTCTTTTCCCCAAGAGATAAGGGAATCCTAGCAGTAGGCTTTGCAATTTTGAGAACTGGGACATGCAGGCTCTTTGCAATGGGAGCAGTACCTTGAAAATGGATACCTGGATCATTTGCCATGTTGCTGCTTTGAAGAAAGTCAGTTGGATTCTGTGTAACAGTTTTTTAAATGTAAAAGATTAAATGTGCCTTTCCCATGCCAAAGCAAATATCCAAGGCAGTACACCGGGGTGCAAAAGAGAATTGCCTGATGATATTGTAGTTTCTAGGACTCTTGTGGCTGCTGCTGGCCCACAAAAGGATGTGGTGAGAAGAATTTTTCTTTTTTGCCTTTTTCTTTCAACCTGTTCTGTGTTTTCATCAACTTCTTGGGTTTAGAGACATTCCCAGAGATAAAACCTCTTCAACTGTTATGATAGTTTTGCTCCCTAGTAAGAAGATAATCTTTATAATACCTGTGAATGTTTCCGGCTTACTATAGCATCGGCCAAATTTGCAAGCAGGAGCCTCTTTCCTGCAGTGGACTGAGGAATGAGCAGGTATAGGTGCGATGTAGGGAATGAACACGGAACGTCTAGAGGATCTGCACACCCATTCCTAGCCCTATTTAAGTTCTGTGTAGCCTTGGCAGAGCTTCGAACACTGATTTTCAGTCACGGGTCGGGGGAACTGTGGATTCCTTGCGAGCTTTTTTTTTTTAATGCTTTTATTAGACAATATTAAAATGTGCAGCAGCCTTAAAAAAAACAATTGGAAATTCATCAAGATGTGTTCATTTTGAAAAATCTGAATAGTTGTCAACCTTTTTGGAGTTCTTTGCTGCTCAACACCTTCCTTAGTCCAGAGGTCCCAGGACAGGCTCAAAAGTAATTTAAACACCACTGTTGTTCCACAGGAGCTCATGCAATAAGCAGATTATGCACAGCAAATGAGAGAATTTCTTTAATTTTCAGCTGTAGCCATCATATACACTACCACCCATTTATCTCTGGAGAGAGAAGCTGAATTTCCTGCACCATCCCTGCAAATGTTGTATTTCAGAACCATGTTTGGCCAAGCACGCACACAAAATTGCTCTGTTGAAATTTACCCAAGTCCACAACTAGAACTTCCTAGCAGCACTCAGATGGCTTCCTTTCCATTGATGACTAGACAACTGCTGAGTGTGGTGTAGCAACTTTGGATGCAGGTCACTCATGTAGCCATATGAGTTCCTGGAAGTCTAGTTCATACCCTGCTCAAAATTTTTATTTCCAATGTTGTGCAATGGATAGAGCATTCAGCTTAGGCCTGGGAGGCCTGGGCTTCATGTTCTGCTGGGGCATGAAACTCAGAAGTTAGGCTTTGGTGCATTTCACTCTAACCAACTTCACAGGATGGGCAAATTGGGGATAGCCTCAGATGTGCATCTTTGAGTTCCATGGAAGTACAGTGGGAGACATATAGTGTGCAGAGGAGGGAGGCTTATAAAAGTTTATGCACTGGTCCCTTGTTAACACAAATATACAATAAATACGGCTTATTCATTTGTGCCATTGACTGCTTAAAATGCTTGAAGCAAGTTTTCCAAGAATGCTTTCCCAGCCTTAGAAGTTTAGAACAAAGTACAAGGAAATAGATTGTGGTGCTAGTGTAGTGGTTTCACTAGCCGCTCTGTACTATGCCTAGAACAAATAGCAGAAGTTAGGCCATTTCCATATGTTGACTTCCCCAAGGATAGTAGTCTGGGCAATAAAACGGGAAGAATGTCCTTTAAAAGATGTCTGAGATCTTTTGGAGCTCCTTTCGTTGGTTTTGCCTTGAGCCAGGCTTTTTGCAGATCTCTCAGTAGTGTATTTGTACTCTCAATGATTGTGCTGCTCACCTGTAAAAGTTATGCCGGTCCTGGAGAATTAGGGCACCTATGGGCACCCTTGTTTACTGGACTAACTCTTCCCTTCCCCATCCACCAATTGTTCCCTGCAATGCCTTCAGCTGCTTTCAAATAATTTTCTTCCAGTCTTGGAGATCAGTTGGGAAAACAATTGGTGAAGAATGGGCCTTGGGATCAGAAACTCAGAAAGGAAAGGTTGTGCATCCTCTCGTCCCGATTCTCCCTTTTGAATGCCCCTGCTGCCCTTTCATCCAGGGTATGTTGGCCAATGCAGGCTTAGGACCATTTGTTTGCTGACATAACATGTAGTTCCACTCTGAGGTACCATTTTCTGATGGCTTCTGTTGTTTGCCTGCCTGCGTTATATATCATACAGCAGTGGTTCTCAAACTGTGGGTCTGGGACCCACCAGAGCATCATGACCCAATTTTCGCAAAACTGACAGGGCAGATTAACCCAAGCCGCTACTTGGGTGGGAGCACTGCTGCACAACCACCATTACAACCAACCCCAATAACTCTGGGCACTTATAAATCAGACCGCAGCCTCTAGGGTGGGGTAGGCAACATGAGGCTTGTGATCGACCAGTACCTTGTGAGGTGGTTACTGGTAGCTTGCGGTCTTTTTGGCTTAGAGCTGTAGCAGGAGCCACTTAGCAGCCAGGAAGGACGGGGCGAGAGCACAGAGCCAGCCAGCCCTGCCTCTCCCAGCTGCCGTCCCAGAGCTCTTGGCCAGCATGTGCTCTTAGGAGGTGGCTGCTTGAAGCAGGACTGGGGACTGTGGCCAGACGGGGTGGCAGAAGGAGCAGTTTCTCCATGACGGTGAGAGGAAGAGCAAGGAAAGGCAGTGAAGTGAAAGACAGCTCCCTCTCCTGTCCTGGGTGCGGGACTTTCACATAAGTTCTGCCCTCCAAAGCACGATCTGGTGGCCTGCCCTGCTCCCTTGCTGTGATTTTTTTTTCTACAGTTAAATGGGGGGGGGGAGGAGCAGAGAGAAACCAGGACCGTGGAGGTTGTATTTATTAATGATCTGCTCTGTGTGTGTTGCTTCTTGGAAGGATCCTGCTGCTTTGCTCTGGCAATTTTGTTTTTTCTAAAGGGTGCGGGGAATCACAGTATTTCTTCATCTATGTATATAAAGAAGAGCGTGGGTGTGTGGGTATGTATGTATGTATGTATGTATGTATGTTTCGCATAGGCTCCGCAATGCCTGGAGCGATCGGCACGAAACTCGGCATGCATACACCTTGCGGCCTGGCGACAAACACTGTGGGGGTCGGGCCCCCCTAGCGCCCCCGGGGGTGGGGGTACGCAGGGGTCCCCGCGTGAAGACGGCCGAAAACTGCCGAAATCAGCGTCGAGTCCACAGTTTCTGGGGTCACCGGGACAACCAGCGACGCTCCCGATGCCATTGGAGTCTGGGTTCAGCCCCCCCTCAACGTGGGGGGGCGAGAAGGGGTGTGAAACAAAAGGTCCACCATGCCCCGCTGTGACACCTGGACTGATTGGCACCAAACTCGGCATGTGGAAGCCTAGCGGCCTGGCCACAAAGACTGCGGGGGTCGGGGGCCCCTAGCACCCCCAGGGGTGGGGGAACGCAGGGGTCCCCGCATGAAGATGGCCGAAAACGGCAGAAATCGGCGTCGAGTCCACAGTTTCTGGGGTCACCGGGACGACCGGCGACACTCCCGACACCGTTGGAGTCCGGGTGCAGGCCCCCCTCGACGTGGGGGGTGAGAAGGGGTGCGAAACGATATTTCCGCCATGCCCTGCTGGAACGCCTGGAGCGATGTGCACCAAACCTGGCACGCCCGTGCCTTGCGGCCTGGCGACAAACACTTCGGGGGTCAGACCCCCCCAGTGACCCCGGGGATGGGGGTACGCATGGGGCCCTGCATAAATCGGTTGAAAACAGCCATAATCGGCGTTGAATCTGTAGTTTCCGGGGTCGCCGAGGTGAGTGCTGACGCTCCCGATGCTGTGGGAGTCCAGGTTCAGCCCCCCTCAGCGTGGGGGCGGGAAGGGGTGCAAAACAAGATGTCCGCCTTGCCCCGCTGCGATGCCTGGAGCGATTGGCACCAAACTCGGCACACGCATGCCTTGAGGCCTGGCGACAAAAACTGAAGGGGTCAGGCCCCACTACCGCCCCCGGGGGTGTGGTGCATGGGGGGCCCTGCGTGAGAACGGTCAAAAATGGATGAAATCGGCGTCAGACCCATAGTTTCTGGGGTCGCCGAGGCCTGAGGCAGGGGGCCAAGGCAGGGGGCCTGAAGTGGAGACGGGCGAAATTGGCATCAAGTCCATAGTTTCTGGGGTTGCCGAGGCGACCGGTGATGCTCCCGACGCGGTTGGAGTCCGGGTTCGGCCCCCATTGGTGTGTGGGTGAGAAGGGGTGCAAAACTCATAAACTCTGGAAGATCATTTTGTTACCCGGGCAACGCCGGGTAACAAAAAGCTAGTAAGAACATAAGAAGAGCCCCCCTGGATCAGGCCAAAGGCCCATCTAATCCAGCTTCCTGCATCTCACAGTGGCCCACCAGGTGCCTCAGGGAGTTCAATAGACAACAAGATGCTTGCATCCTGTTGCCACTCCCTTGCACCTGGCATTCTGAAGTAGCCTACTGTTAATGTAAGGAGGTTGCACCACCCATCATGGCCTATAGCCCACAATGGCCTTTTCCTCCAGAAATCCATTCAGTCCCTTTTTAAAGTCATCTAGGCCAGATGCCATCACCACCTCCTGTGGCAAGGAGTTCAATAGCTGAATTACCCGCTGGGTAAAAAAGTATTTCCTTTTTTGTGTTTTAACTCTCCCAACACTCAATTTCAGTGGATGCCCCCTGGTTCTGGTATTGTGAGAGAGGGAAAAGAACATCCCTCTATTGATTCTATCCCTTTCGTGCATAATTTTGTATGTCTCAATCGTGTACCCCCTCAGATGCCTTTTTTCCAGACTGAAGAGCCTCAAACGCTGCAGTCTTTCTTCATAAGGGAGAAAGACAATAATTTTTGTCGCTCTCTTCTGCACCTTTTCCAGCTCCTCTGTGTCCTTTTTGCTATGTGATGACCAGAACTGTATGCAGTACCCTAGATGTGGCCCTACCATTGATTTCTACAATGGTATAATAGTTTTGGCTGTTTTATTCTCAGCCCCTTTTTTATTTACCCCAAGCATGGAATTGGCCTTTTTAATTGCTGCCGCACACTGTGTCGACAACTTCATTGAGTTGTCCACCAGATCTCTCTCTTGAGCTGTCACAGACAGCTCAGACCCCATTAGCCTATAGGTGAAGTTTTGAAGTTTTGCCCCAATGTGCATCACTTTGCATTTGTCTGCCATTTTGCTGCCCATTCCCCCAACTTGGAGAGATCCTTCTGGAGCTCTTCACAATCCCTTTTGGTTTTCACCACCCAGAAAAGTTTTGTGTCACCCGCAAACTTGGCCACCTCGCTACTTATGCCAGTCTCCAGGTCATTTATGAATGAGTTGAAAAGCACCGGCCTCAAGACAGATCCTTGGGGCACTCCACTTTTCACCTCACTCCATTGTTAAAATTTCCCATTGACCCCTACTCTCTGTTTCCTGGCCCTCAACCAATGGACCTGACCTCTTATTCCCTGACTGAAGTTTCCTCAGCAGCCTTTGGTGAGGAACTGTGTCAAATGCCTTCTGAAAATCCAGATATATGATTTCCACAGGTTCATCCACATGCCTGTTGACCTTTTCAAAGGATTCCAAAAGGTTTGTGAGGCAAAACTTACCGTTACAGAAGCCATGCTGATTTTCTTTCAGCAACACTTGTTCCTCTACGTGTTTTAGGATTTTATCTTTGATGAGGCTTTCCACCATCTTACCTGGAACAGACATTAGGCTGACCGGCCTGTAGTTTCCAGGGTCCCCCCTTCTCCCTTTTTTAAAGACTGGCGTGACATTGGCTATCCTCCAATCCTCAGGCACCGTGGCTGTTTGAAGGGACAAGTTGCATACTCTGGTTAAGAGGGCGGCAACTTCTTTCTTTAATTCCTTGATAATTCTTGGGTGGATGCCATCTGGGCCTGGTGACTTATTTATATTTAATTTATCAATTTGATCTAACTTCGCCAGTTAGTCATTTTGTTAAGTAGCTCATGTACATCCAATGGTTGCCTACAGAGGCGTCGTGCCCATAGGGTGAAGTGTTGCAGCTGCCACGGACACCGGTGAGGGAGTTGGGCACGCCACAGAAGAAAGCACGGAGCTGGGCTCTCCTGACTACCCTTGCCTCCATTACGCTCTGAAATGGAGTGATTCTGGAAGCAGGGGGCATGGTGAGCCTGTGTGGAGGCCATGGTGACATCTTTCATCACCGCCCTGCCCCAGGCGCAGTTGGAGCTTGCTCTAGCTCTGGTTGCCCATCCCTGCTTTAGGGCCTCTGAAATGATTGGGAACCACTGTCCTACAGACATGTTGCTGATGGCCAAAGAGGCAAAACAGACTTCTTTTTTCTTTGTAGTTTTGCTATATTCTTTTCATCACAAAAACTGTTTTGATGCAAAATATTAACCAGTAGTTGAGATATTTCTTCAAACCTGTGCGAGGGGGCTGAGGAGAGAAAATAATGACTTCCTTGTTTTGCTGCTTCATGCCTTTGTATGTTTTCTGCTGTGTTTCATCTGTGAGTGCAGTTATAAGATAATGGTCTTGTGGAAGATTTGATTTTATTTGTATTTTCCAGAGGCTTCTGATTAGCTTTCAAAACAAGTTATCACAATAGCTAACAACCTGTCCTTTAACCTCTCCTCTTGCTAAATGACTTTTCCCAGTCTGTATGTGCCAAGGAAAATAATTGTGTGGAGAACTTGGCATTCTGAGAATAGCAGCTTTTTTAAAAAAGTAAAAAAAAAAAAACAAGTTGGGTTTTTTAGTTGGTGTGAAAATAAGTCTTCACAGTTTGTGACCTGCCTAGCCGATCAGCCCATCAGTCACATATTGTGGCTTGGAAAGTTGGTGATTGATATCTATATACTTTACCAGCATTTTTTCAATCCCAGGCAAGTACTAAAAGAGAGAGTTTGGTCAAGCTCTTAGCACAGCGATTTTCAACCCTTTTCATTTCATGGTGCAATGACAAGGTGTGAAAATTATCATGGTAAAAACATCCGTTTTTAAGTATACATTTTGTCATTTAAAAATGACACAAAAATTTTGTGTTTAAAGTTCAATAACTAAGATTTAGGATTTTTTCAATTATGTATTCAGTCAAAATTGGCAGAGAGCCGCATAAGGGAGTGACAGACTACAGGTAATAAGGGCCACTTCCTACAGTCATGTCTGAAAAAGGTACACATTTCTGCTTCACATACACATCGCCTACGTGAAGTGCAGGGGTGGAAGGTGAGGCAGAACTGCGTCACCAGAGTTCTTTGAAAAGTGCCGCGTTGCCACTGCGGTGACTGCAATCCTGCAAACACTTACAACCCAGCTGCTCAGAGCCCAAAGATTGTAAGTGTTTGCGTGATCACAGGAATGGTGGCACTTTTCAAAGAACCATGGTGGGGCTGTTCTGCCTCACCTTCTACCTCTGCACTGCACGTTGCTGGTACACATGTACCTGGAAGCCTTAGCCAATTAATTTCCTATAGCAAAACTCATCAGCAAATTGACACATCAGATTGATGGCGTCCAGGACAAGGGTTGTGAACACAAGACACTGGCACCCTGATCAAGGTGCGCTGCCAATTTTAGGTGGCCCAGTACAGTGCTTGCACCCCGTCAGCAGTTTTCCTCCTTGAAAACTCACCACCACCATCTTGGCAAGGATGTGATCAAGGGAACTAATGACGAAACCGGTGGGAAGGACGGCCAACGTCACATTATCTCCTACTTCCAGATGCTTAAAGAGCCACGGCAAATTTCTACCAATGTTTGAAGAAGTCACAATAAAACAGCCAAACACTTAATATTATTTGCATATAAAAGTACATTCCAATTTTATTTCCAAAAAAGATGGATCTGTCACAGTGGTGTCATTCAAATGATTTAGTAACAGGAACTCACTTTTGATTGGCACTTGTTGGGAACCCGGAACCAGCCACGGAGCCCGTTAGGATCCGGAAGGCCCATTCTGGTCCGTTCCCCCTGAATGACATCACTGATCTGTCATCTTTAAATGCCATCTTAACTGTTTTGAGTAATTTTATCATTTTATTTAGCTTGTGGGGAGTGTGTGTGTGTGTGCTGCTGCTGCTGCTGCTGTGATTTCTCCAGATGTGGCTTTTTCCATCATCTACCTTAGTGGTGGAATTTTCCTTTGGTACAACAGTTATGAGCTCTGCAAGTACCCTTCTCCTACATGACAAGTACCAACTTACATATACTGTACTCATCATTCAGATGCTGGTTTAGCAGCTGAATCAGACTGATACCTTCACTGCTCTGCTGCACAAACCAAAGCCTGTTTGGCCAAAGCTCCAGCCAGTTTGGTATCCCAGGGGAAAACTAAAGACTCCCAACTGCTCTTCCCCCCATCCTGCCTGCGTTTGGCTCTCATGTGGTCATTGGTCAATGTCAACCATGTGATGTAGCAGCAGGAAGATTGACAGATTCATAGTTTAAACTTAGCCAGAGAGAGCTTTGGATGCAAAGAAGGAGCAAACAGCTGGAGTTGATATAAGCTGGATTCCTGCCAGGTCAGGGTAGTGGACAAGACAGGATTAATTTGCCAGGTATCTTTCCCATACAAGGAGAGTAAGAGTAAATGAGCTTTTCCATAGGCAGGGAATATTTAGTCACAATCTTTTTATTCTCTTTTGTATTTTGGCTCTGATTTCAGACACACATCTTGATTATTTATCTCCATGTTCATTTTCTTTTCCCTTTTTGTTTCAGTAAACCTTCCCCCCCTTTTTTGAAAGATACACCCTGCCTAATTCAACGAACGTGCAAGGCTCTTGCCTCCCTTTAAAGTGTCTCAAGCTCAAGATGAGCTGGTGGGAGGAGCCTGGAGAAAAGGGTGTCAATTCTTGGTTGCATACCCTCCCTCTCCTTCTCTGCAAGCAGGCCTTGCAAAAGTAATTGGGGGTGGGACAGAGCCTTGAAGCTGCCAGGTAACAGGGAGATCCTGGTCTGGGAAAAAGGCTTTCAAACTTAGGCTTAACCAGTGATGTCATCCAGGAGGAACGCGCTGGAACGGCCGTTCCTGAACCCAATCAGGGCTGGCTCCACCCACTCACCGCCATTCGTCACTGGCTCTGTGATGGACGCGGCGCAGAAGGCGGCGGAACCAACGGAATGGCGGCGAAACCAAAGGTTTCCAAAGGCTGCGGGGCGCGGCCGGGCCGCTTTGAATGGTCCCGATAGTCAAAGGTGAGTCCCGGTCACCATTCCGGTTCTTGGATCCGTTAGATCCCACCACTGGGCTTAACTACCTTCTTAGCTTGGTGGCAGCAACACTCTACCATTCTGGTTTGTGTGTTGAAAAGTGATCTGAGGTTGTATGGAAAGGCCAGGCTTGTGGGCAGCATGTCTTGCTTCTGCCAGCACCACTGCCCAGATGTCCCTTGAATTGCCACGGAAGTGCTCTTAAAGCTTGTTGGGACCATTTCTGCATCTCAGCCTGGCAGCTTCCGTGATGGTCCTTGCGAGGCTCCCCCTGCCCGTGGTGGGTGTGTGGAAACGCTTGTGTGAAGCTACTCTGTGGTTGAGCAGTGGGGCGTGGATGTGTTGGAAGAAGGGTGGGATGGCAGCGTGAATTGAATTGTAGAAAGGAAATGCACGCTTCCTGCTTGCGGTGACGTAGTGAGGCACTGCTGAAGAGCAAACAGCCCAGTAGTGCTTGGGCTGTTTGCTGTTCTTGAATGATTCTCCCTTTGCTGGCCCTGGCTAAGATGACTGCCGTCCTGCCACTGACCGGTGCTGTCCTCCTAAGCTTCTGGTTACCTCTTGGTGAGTCCTAAATACTCAAGACTTGTACTGTGCTCTGCTGTCAGGGAGGGCTCTCCCACTGATTTGTGCTTCTTCTAGCTGGAAACATGCAGTAGGGCACGGGATGGCGTGCAGGGGGTCTATGTTTGGGTGAGCGTCACAGTTCATTTCTTAGATGGAAGTGACATTCGTGAAGGAAAATGTCCCCTTTTAGATATCGAACCCCACTTTTCCTCCTTCAGCAACCTCTGGTTGTGGGGGAAGAAATGGTGGGACCTAGATTCCATTCAGACCTGTTTGGGGGAGAGGGGCCAGGTGAGCATGATGCTCCCCCAGCTCACTCCCCTTGTTTCCTGTAAGAAATATAGGGGAAAATTCGGGCACAATAAGGCGGGGTACAAATCTAATAATAAATAAAAATAAATAGTACACTTTCACTACACTAGGGAGGAAACAGTAAGTAGGATTTATTCAATGAGTGTGTGTGGGGGGGGAAGAGGAAGTCAGCAGAGCAATATGAGTAAGCAGTATGAGTACTAGTTCATAGTACTCTGAGGAGGAGCATCTCACAACTGGGTGACACACAGAAACTTTCAGGCCTCAGTTTTCCTCACTCTTGGTGTAGGCTGCACTATTGCTGAATCAATTGTGCTGCTGGCAAATGGAGAGCTGCCTGCTTGGGTCTTCTCCCCATTGTTGCTACTGAGGAGAGTCTCATCTCCCCACAAACCCATGTTTTGTCCCTTTAGAATCCCTTTGTCCCCCTCAGCTCCAGCTCCTCAGAATCCCCTCAGGCAGCTAACAGAAATCTCCCCAGGCCCCAAGGGGTTGCTCCAAGCATAAAGCAAAATGCCCCACATATACGCACATGCGGGCAGCACACATGCCAGTGAAGATTTCTAGGCATGCTTTTATGCACAGTAAACAGGTCACCCAGGCAGCACCCAGTATATTAAACAAACCTTAAAACAGTTAAAAGAACTTCCGCGAAGCCCCTAAACAAAAAACAGAAGCACCTAGTGGTGCAGAGTGGTGCAAATGAGACACAAGTCAAGGAAAAGCTGGGACAGAAAGCTTAAATTTAACTGCTTGTTCAAAAACAGGAAGCATCAGCAGGCCCAGCATTCCCGTTTGGTCAAGACAGGCAAGTGTCTCTGATGGCGCCTTCAGGCAGCTTGCTCCATTTGGCTTTAAAAACAGGGTGTTGGGTAGTGGAGCTCAACCACCCACCTGCGTTATCCTTTTTAAAAAAATGAAGTCAGTTGGCTTAAAAAATGAGAGGCACTCCCTATACAGAAGGTATCAGAGTTTTTCCCTAAATTTACTCATCCCATGAATTGGTCCTGTGGCTGCCCAAGCCCCAGTTCTGCCGCTGCGAGGTATAAACAGCCAGATTACTGGTCTGCCTGCACCTCCCGAGAACTACAGGCTACAGACATAGAGCTCTGCCAGTCTCAAACCATGAGTTTGCCTTGAGCACAGTCCCCTTTCAGACCACACACTCATCACTTTTAGAGTAGAAGAAGATTTTATTTAAGGCAGGCTTAAAGGAATGCCAACACCATTGTTGCTGAATAACAGCAAGGCTTCTCAAGGGCCTCCAGAATACAGCACAGTGATGGTACAAACCCGTCTACAGTTCTGCTCTGCTAGAATCTAAAATCTAACTACATAATTGGAGTTATGAGGCTTCTGTCCTTCAGCATTTTCTACAGCCTATGCCATGATCCAGGAGAGGGGGGGAAGGGAGGGAGAGGGAGGTGCACATTGTGCCAGTTTTTATGGGAACTTGAAACTGACCAATAAGGGATCCCAAACTAATCAATTATTGCCAATTTTGATGAGTCATATCACCCCAAAATTAATAATTCAGCCAATCATTCAGCTGATCATCCCAGTGGCTAGAGCAAAATGGAGGCTATGCTGACTGGCTCCAAGGATGAGAGGGAATGGCTGCTTGCAAAACTTAGTGCACTCTAGGTACACCTCTGGGCCCTCCCATATCTTGAAAAGTATGACCAAGGACTGCATACTTTTTCTTCTGTCACTTGCACCTAATGAGCTCCTATGCGAGGAAAAAAGTGCTTATTTTTGGTCATTACCTGCTTAATGACATCACGTCCTGCTTAATGACATCACTTTCAGACCTCAGCAGGCGCCGTGAATGCTATTCAGCCTGCTACATGAAATGAGTTTGCCACCAGTACTCTAGGATAATGTTCTTCAAACTTCAACCCCAATGGGGTCAAGAAGCCTCAGTTGTTGGGTCACAGCAACTTACAGGAATGAAAGCAGTTGAAGATCACTGAACACCACCAGGCGATGTACGTACCCCTTCAGGTCCCAGGATATTGTATCCCAGTCCTACTCAGGTTCTTAGCAATTGTGATCAAATGGCTTTCACTAATGCCAGGCCTTCATGGTAATTTTTTCTGCTCTTTCTGATAAGGATATTTGCAGCGATGGGATTAACAAACGACCTGGGGGAACGCTGGGTGGGATGTACTCGTAATTGGAAGCCCGTGATTGGCAGCCCACGCAATTGGCAGCCCGTCTGTTCCGCCCCGCCACCGTCACCGCTGGCCGCACAGGGCTGGGACCGCTGCCCCCGGTTGGCATGCCCCACTGCTGCGTGCCCGGGCACCCGGGGGGTCCCCCAGACGAGCAGGCACCCCCTCCGAGGCCTGGGCGGCCCAAGCGGCGGTGGGGAAGGTGGCGGGGCGGAACTGACGGGCAGCCAATCCCGCGGGAGTTCCGCGTATGTCCCGCCCAGCATTCCCCCAGGTCGTTTGTTAATCCCATCGCTGGATATTTGGTTACTATGAACAGTGCTGTGAACAGTGCTAAAGGGATGGGGCAAGGGTGGAGGGAGTGGTGATAGGGGTGTGATGGGCAGTTCAGGTCCCGGGGGGGAGGCAGGATCCATAGTGGATCCCCAGTCTCATATTTATTTATTTATTTATTTGGGTTGTGGCATGAAAAAAGTTGAAGACCATTGCTCTAGGAGGTAACAACCTTGAGGCTGCAATTGAGGCAGATGCACTTGGAAGTAAATCCTAGTGAACAGGATTTTCTTATGAGTCAATTTGTGTATGCATAGACTTTCACTATAAATTGCCTTCCATTCACATAGCAGCTCATTTCAAATTAAAGGCGAACACTGGTTTACAAAATTCAACTATTGCTTATCATGATACTAAAAAGAAATGACAATTTAAAGCAGCACATGTGCATGTTCTGTATTCTAAAAAGAGTGAACAAAACAAGACTGAGAGCGCAATCCAAAACTGGAATTGTTGTTGTTCAGTCGCTAAGTCGTGTCCGACTCTTCGTGACCCCATGGACCACAGCACGCCAGGCCTTCCTGTCCTCCACTAGCTTCCTGAGTTCACCCAATTTCATGTTCATTGCTTCGGTGACACTGTCTAAACATCTCATCCTCTGCCGCCCCCTTCTCCTTTTGCCTTCCATCTTTCCCAGCATGAGGGTCTTTTCTAAAGTCCTCTCTTCTCATGAGGTGGCCAAAGTACTTGAGCTTCAGCTTCAGGATTTGTCCTTCCAGGGAGCAATCAGGCTTGACTTCCTGGAGGATTGACCGATTGGATCTCCTTGCAGTCCAGGGGACTCTCAAGAGTCTTCTCCAGCACCATAATTCGAAAGCATCTATTCTTTGGCACTCTGCCTTTCTTATGGTCCAGCTCTCACAGCCATACATTGCTACTGGGAAAACCATCGCTTTGACTATGCAAACCTTTGTTGGCAGGGTGATGTCTCGGCTTTTTATTAACCTTCGCCATAGCTTTCCTCCCAAGAAGTAAACGTCTTTTAATTGCATGGCTGCAGTCATCTTGGTGATCTTGGAGCCCAGGAAGATAAACCCTGTTACTGCTTCCGTTTCTTCCCCTTCTATTTGCCAGGAAGTGATGGGAGTGGTTGCCATGATCTTAGTTTTTTTAATGTTGAGCTTCAAGCCAATTTTGGCACTTTCCTCTTTCACCCTCATCAGAAGGTTCTTTAGGTCTCTCTCACTTTCTGCCATTAGAGTGGCAGGGGCTACAGGGCGGGGAGGGGGCTACAGGGCGACTACAGGGGCGGGGAGGCGGGGTTGCAATGGTCTATCGGGATTCCATCCGTCTCACCAGATACCCTGTTCAGCAGTTCACCGGGTTTGAGTGCCTCCACGTTGTGTTGGAGGGGCGAGACAGAACAGGGATTCTGTTGGTGTACCGCCCGCCTTGCTGCCCAACAGTCTCCCTGCCTGAGCTGACGGAGCTGGTCTCGAGTGTGGTGTTGGAGTCCCCCCGCCTATTGGTGTTGGGGGACTTTAATGTCCATGCCGAGGCCCCGGGAACACCTGCGGCTCAGGATTTCATGGCCTCCATGACAACCATGGGTCTGTCTCAAAGAATATCTGCCCCGATGCATGAGGCGGGACACACGCTGGACCTGGTGTTTACTGCGGGGCAGGCTGATGATGATCTGGAGGTGGAGGATATTAAGATCACTCCTTTGTCATGGACAGATCATAGTCTGGTGGGATTTAGGCTTGTTGCGGCTTCTCACCTCTGCAATGGCGGGGGATCACACTCTATGATCCGCCCTCGGAGGCTGATGGATCCAAATGGATTCCTGAGGGCTCTGGGGGACTTTCCTGTTGCCAGAGTTGGAGACTCACCCGGTGCCCTGGTCGACCTCTGGAATACGGAGATGGCCAGGGCCCTGGATGAGATCGCTCCTGAGCGTCCTCTGCCCAGTCGCAGAATCAGAGCGGCTAATTGGTTTTCTGAGGAGCTGCGAATGATGAAGCGGCAGGGCAGACGACTAGAGCGTCGGTGGCGAAAGACTCATGCCGAGTCTGACCGGACTCGGGCTAGGGCCCATTCAAAAGTTTATTCTAGAGCAGTGGTGGCGGCTAAGAG
This sequence comes from Lerista edwardsae, assembly GCA_029204185.1. Classification (NCBI taxonomy): domain Eukaryota; kingdom Metazoa; phylum Chordata; class Lepidosauria; order Squamata; family Scincidae; genus Lerista; species Lerista edwardsae. The sequence goes on along the minus strand of JAJKFI010000128.1, from coordinate 350,143 downwards.
GGCACACTTCTCTGCCACCATTGCATCTGCAGAGAACCGTCCAGCTGAGCTTTTCCGTGTGGTCCGCAACCTTCTACATCTGGCCCCCCCTATTGGTGGGGAGGAGCACACGGAGGCTCGCTGTGACGAGTTTGCAAAATACTTTGCAGACAAGGTCGATCAGATCCGGCATGACTTGGACGCCACTGTGGGCATATCTAGTGATGTCCCTGGGGAACCTGTCTATCCTACGATTTGGGATTCTTTTCAGCTTGTAGAGCCTGAGGATGTGGACAGGATTCTCTGGAGTGTGAGACCTGCTGCTTGCCCGCTCGACCCTTGCCTGGCATGGCTAATTAGAGCTGCCCAGGGAGGGCTGGCCGAGTGGACAGGGAGGGTGGTGAACTCATCTCTGAGGGATGGGGTGCTCCCGCCTGCTTTGAAGCAGGCGATGGTTCGCCCCCTCCTGAAGAAGCCCTCCCTGGATCCCACAAATTTAAACAACTTTCGGCCAGTCTCCAATATCCCATTTCTGGGCAAGGTGATTGAGCGGGTGGTGGCGTCCCAGCTTCAGAGGGTACTGGAGGAAACGGATTATCTGGACCCATTCCAATCTGGCTTCAGGCCGGGGTTCGGGACGGAGACTGCCTTGGTCGCCTTGGTGGATGACCTGCGCCGGGGGATGGACAGGGGAAGTGCGACCCTGTTAGTCCTGCTGGACCTCTCGGCGGCTTTCGACACCATCGACCATGGTGTCCTTCTGGGTCGGCTGGCTGGGTTGGGGCTTGGAGGCACTGTTTTGAAGTGGTTCCGCTCCTTCCTGGCTGATAGATCCCAGAAGGTGGTGCTGGGGGACGCTTGTTCGGCACCCCGACCTCTTAGGTTTGGGGTGCCACAAGGTTCCATCTTATCCCCCATGCTGTTTAACATCTACATGAAACCGCTGGGAGAGGTCATCCGGGGGTTTGGAGTGGGGTGTCATCAATATGCTGATGACACCCAACTTTATCTCTCCTTTCCCCCCGATTCTGAGGAGGCGGTTGAGGTCCTGGATCGCTGTCTGGAGGCGGTTGGGGGCTGGATGTGGGCGAACAAGCTGAAATTAAATCCGGATAAGACAGAGGTGCTCTTGGTCCGGAAATCCACAGCTCGGGTATTGGACTATTGTCCTGCTCTGAATGGGGTTGCACTTCCTCTGAAGGAGCAGGTTCGCAGCTTGGGGGTTCTCCTGGATTCACAGCTACACCTGGACTCCCAGGTGGCAGCGGTGGCCAGGGGAGCCTTTGCTCAGCTTCGGCTGATTCGCCAGCTGCGGCCGTACCTGAGCTGTGCGGACCTGGCCACAGTGACCCACGCCCTAGTGACATCTAGGTTAGATTATTGCAATGTGCTCTACGTGGGGCTGCCTTTGAAGACGGTCCGGAAATTACAACTAGTACAGAACGCGGCGGCTCGGGTGGTTGCTGGGGCACGTCGGTTTGACTCTGTCGAGCCGCTGCTTCGGCGACTGCACTGGCTGCCGGTTCTGTTCCAGGCCCAATTCAAGGTGCTAGTTTTGACTTTTAAAGCCCTTTACGGCTCGGGTCCAGGGTATTTGAGGAACCGCCTCCTTCCATATAATCCAACCCGTACTCTTAGATCATCTGGGGGGGCCCCTTCTGACTGTGCCGCCACCAGGAGAAGTGAGAGGGGCGGCGGCCAGGAAGAGGGCCTTCTCAGTGGTGGCCCCCCAACTCTGGAACTTCAATCCCCTTAGAATTGAGAACTGCTCCCTCTTTGTTTACATTTCGGCGGGGGCTGAAGACCTTTTTATTCCAAAAAGCTTTTAACTGTTGACAGGCTGGCTGGCTGGCTGGTCTGTTCATTTTTATATATGATCCACTGGGCGTGTTGTTTTAAATTGTATCTGTTTTAATTTTGTTGTTTGTATCATTTTTTAACATTGTTTTTAACTGCTTGGTAATGTTAATTTTATATTTTATCTTTTTTATACTGTAATGCCGCCTTGAGCGCCTCTGGGCGAAAAGGCGGGATAAAAATCAAATAAATAATAATAATAATAATAATAATAATAATAATAATAATAATAATAATAGAGTGGTATCGTCTGCATATTTGAGGTTGTTGATATTTCTCCCAGCAATCTGGATTCCATCTTGTGAATCATCCAGCCCTGCCTTCCTCATGATGTACTCTGCATATAAGTTAAATAAGCAGGGTGACAGTATACAGCTTTGTCGTACTCCTTTCCCAATTTGAAACCAGTCGGTTGGTCCATGTCCAGTTCTAACTGTTGCTTCCTGACCCGCATACAGGTTTCTCAGAAGACAGATCAGGTGGTCTGGTACTCCCATCTCTTCAAGAACTTGCCACAGTTTGTTGTGATCCACACAATCAAAGGCTTTGGCATAGTCAATGAAGCAGAGGTAGATGTTTTTCTGGAACTCTCTTGCTTTCTCCATGATCCAGCGAATGTTGGCAATTTGATCTCTAGTTCCTCTGCCTCTTCGGAAACCAGCTTGTACATCTGGTAGTTCTCGATTCACATACTGCTGAAGCCTAGCTTGTAGGACTTTGAGCATTACCTTGCTAGCATGTGAAATGAGTGCAATGGTGCGGTAGTTCGAGCAATCTTTGGCATTGCCCTTCTTTGGGATAGGAATGTAAACTGATCTTTTCCAGTCTTGTGGCCACTGTTGAGTTTTCCAAATTTGCTGGCATATAGAGTGCAGCACTTTGACAGCATCATCTTTTAAGATTTTGAGTAATTCCGCTGGAATGTTGTCAGCTCCACTAGCTTTGTTGTTAGTGATGCTTTCTAAAGCCCACTTGACTTCACACTCCAGGATGTCAGGTTCGAGCTCAGTGACCGCACCATTGTGGTTATCAGGAACATTGAGATCGGCCTTATAGAGTTCCTCTGTGTATTCTTGCCACCTCTTCTTAATCTCATCTGCTTCTGTTAGGTCCTTGCCATTTTTGTCCTTTATTGTGCCTATCTTAGCATGAAATGGTCCAATTTTCTGGAATCTCCAATTTTCTGGAAAAGGTCTCTAGTCTTTCCCATTCTATTGTTTTCTTCTATTTCTTTGCATTGCTCATTTAGGAAGGCCTTCCTATCTCTCCTTGCTGTTCTCTGGAAATCTGCATTCAGTTGGGTATATCTTTCCCTTTCTCCCTTGCTTTTGGCTTCCCTTCTTTCCTCAGCTATTTGTAAAGCCTCGTTAGACAGCCACTTTGCCTTCTTGCATTTCTTTCTCTTTGGGATGGTTTTAGTTGCTGCCTCCTGTACAATGTTACAGACCTCCGTCCAAAGTTCTTCAGGCACTCTGTCTACCAAATCTAAGCCCCTAAATCTATTTGTCACCTCCACTGTATATTCGTATGGGATCTGATTTAGGTCATACGTGGAGGGCCTAGTGGTTTTCCCTACTTTTTTAAGTCTAAGCCTGAATTTTGCAATAAGAAGCTCATGATCTGAGCCACAGTCAGCTCCAGGTCTTGTTTTTACTGCCTGTATAGAACTTCTCCATCTTTGGCTGCAAAGAATGTAATCAATCTGATTTCGATGTAGACCATCTGGTGAAGTCCATGTGTACAGTTGCCGTTTGTGTTGCTGAAAAAGGGTATTTGCTATAATGTGTTCTCCTGACAAAACTCTATCAGTCTTTGCCCTGCTTCATTTTGTACTCCCAGACCAAACTTGCCTGTTATTCCTATTACCTCTTGACTACCTACTTCAGCATTCCAATCCCCTATGATGAGAAGGACATCTTTTTTTGGTGTTAATTCTAGAAGCTGTTCTAGGTCTTCATAGAAACGGTCAACTTCTTCCTCTTCAGCACCAGTGGTTGGGGCGTAGACTTGGATTACTGTGATGTTGAAAGGTTTGCCTTGGATCCGAATTGAAATCATTCTATTATTTTTGAGGTTATACCCCAGTACTGCTGTTCTCACTCTCTTGTTCACTATGAAGGCTACTCCATTTCTTCTAAGGGATTCCTGCCCACAGTAGCAGATATAATGGTCATCTGAATTAAATTCTCCCATTCCTGTCCATTTTAGTTCACTAACTCCCATGATGTCGATGTTCAGCTTTGACATCTCATGTTTGACCACATCTAGCTTACCTTGATTCATAGATCTGACGTTCCAGGTTCCTATGCAGTATTGTTCTTTGCAGCATCGCACTTTCCTTTCACTTCCAGACACATCCACAGCTGAGCTTCCTTCTGGTTTTGGCCCAGCTACTTCACTCTTTCTGGAGCTACTAGTACTCTGCTCTTCCCCAGTAGCATAATGGACACCTTCCGACCTGAGGGTCTCATCTTCCAGTGTCATATCGTTTAGCCTTTTAGTTTTGTAATCCATGGGGTTTTCTTGGCAAGAGTACTGGAGTGGGTTGCCATTTCCTTCTCCAGTGGATCACATTTAGTCAGAACTCTCTACTATGACCTGTCCATCTTGGGTAACCCTACATAGCATAGCTCAGAGCTTCATTGAGCTACTCAAGCCCCTTCGCCACGACAAGGCAGTGATCCCTGAAAGGGATAAACATTTTAGTGGGATAAACTGGAATTAGGCCGCCATAAAATAAACCAGCAAAGTTTGGCCAGCACAAGGGCCACCATAAAGCGTGTTTGGACTACGCTCGGAGTCAGAGAGGATGGCTGTGTGCTGGGCTCTCTGACTCCGAGAGTGGTCCAAACATACTTTACATTTGCCTAGATGGAATGCCTAGATGGGCCTATGGCTTGATCTACCAGGCCTCATGTTCTTAACTGATGTTTGTTGGCTAGTTAAAAAATACTTCTATTTTTAAAATCCCACCCATTATCTCAACCTGCCAAGGGAGAAACTTGCTCCATATGCATAAATTTATAGAACAGCTAACAAATAACATAATCTTCAACTTCAATTGTAATTGATAAAGAAATACAATATTCAAAAACCTTCATTCAGGTGCAATAGATGGCAATGGGTTTTAACCTAAGAAGTCTGAGTGCATTCCTCAGTGTGAAGCTATTCATTTCAGTGGGATAATCCCAGGTTACACATACCAAGGAACAATCATGGCATGAATTAAAAGAGGCTGAATTATACCGGGTAGAAGGTGCATCTCATGGCCTTTTACAAAATGCAATGCGGGCCATGGAAGCTAGAAAACTGGGGAAAAACTTGAATCAGCATTATTTAACAGCAAAAAAACCGACCTTCAACCCTGAGAGATGACTTTTCAAAATGTGTGCTCAGGACAAAGTGGACTTGGTACATTGTGTATAAAAACAGGAAATGTTTTAAGCATTAGTCCCAAGAGTTTCAATATGTCAACATAATTTGTGACTACTTCTAAGGTTATCCTTGGGCAGTGCCAGCCTCATTGTCTTGAGATGAAAAATCCTCACAATCACACAATCAACAGTGTGGAAGCAGTTTTCATACATGCTTGTGAACAGTGTGTGGGCTGGCCTGGCTGGGCCCCCACCTTATGCCTAGGGCATTTTTGATCGCAGGATTTATAGTGGAAGAACTCACGTACATACAAGTTGGTAACTGGCAACAAGTTTCAAAACAGATGTTGCCCAGTCTTCAGTGTTTTACTCAGTGATGTCATGTAGCTAGGATGCTCCGGAACGCTGTTCCGGTTGTTCCGTGTAGGGCTGGCTCCGCCCACTGCAGTCATTGCTGCCGCGCGCCCTTGCAATATGCGAATGGGGCTGGCCACGCCTGCGCCCTGCACACCTACAGCCGGAGGTTTCAGCCAGGCAGGCAGGCATGCAGGCAGCAGACCGCGGGGGAAGCAAGGACGCGCGGAGGAACTACCAATCAACCGTGCGTCCCGGTAGCTACTTCCTGCGTACCGGTTGTTAGCGCAGGTAGATTCCACCACTGGTTTTACTCCATTAATTTCTTGCAGGCTTTTCAGCCAGACCTCCTGCTTCCTGGCTGCTAACCGTCTTTGCCCACAGGTTGCCGGCTGGGAACAGAAAAAAATGTGTGTCTGCCCTTTTAGTGTAGAAAACACCATCACCATTTGGTGATGAAATATATTCTGTTCACTTTCCATTTATGGAAAACAGAAACTTATAAAAGCATCTCAGTGTTATTTAATTTTTCTTCTTCTGAAAGACACTTTGCAAACACTGTCTGATCCATAAATTCTCCCTGGGGAAAAAGAACTGCGATAGAAGTGTGCAGATGCAGTCAGCTACAAAGTAACCCTAAGCTTTTGCAAGAATGCAGGAATTACCATAAACAGTAACCTTTAATGCTGCCATGGTATTTTGTACAATGTTCTCAAAATACTGTTGAGGATGATGTTGGTGTTGCAATCCTTTGTTTTAAAAAATAGAGGTCCTCGGGGGACAGTTTGACATGGGAGCCCTGCCATGTAGCCTGGAAGGAAGACCTGCTGCTCTCTCATCCTGAGAACAGGCTATAGCTGTTCAGTATCAAGGTAAAGGCACTGGCACACAACCAGAGATGCCTTTGTTGCCCTGCTCATCTAGTGTATGTATCTGGGACAGACACACCAAATTTTTTCTGGGGATGGATAGAGTGGACAGAGGGATGTTCTTTTCCCCCTCTTACAACATCAGAACCAGGGGATATCCACTAAAATTGAGCGTTGGGAGAGTTAGAGCAGATAAAAAGAAATACTGTTTTACCCAGTGGCTAATTAATCTGTGGAACTCCTTGCCACAGGCCAGATAGCATCTGGCCTTGTTGTTGTTCAGTTGCTAAGTCGTGTCTTACTCTTCGCAACCCCATGGACCACAGCACGCCAGGCCTCCCTGTCCTCCACTAGCTTCCGGAGTTCGCCCAATTTCATGTTCATTGCTTCAGTGACACTATCTAACTATCTCATCCTCTGCCGCCCCCTTCTCCTTTTGCCTTCAGTCTTTCCCAGCATGAGGGTCTTTTCTAAAGAGTCCTCTCTTCTCATGAGGTGGCCAAAGTACTTGAGCTTCAGCTTCAGGATTTGTCCTTCCAGGGAGCAATCAGGCTTGACTTCCTGGAGGACTGACCGATTGGATCGCCTTGCAGTCCAGGGGACTCTCAAGAGTCTTCTCCAACACTATAATTCAAAAGCATCTATTCTTCGGTGCTCTGCCTTTCTTATGGTCCAGCTCTCACAGCCATACATTGCTACTGGGAAAACCATAGCTTTGACTATGCGAACCTTTGTTGGCAGGATGATGTCTTGGCTTTTTATTAAGCGTCTGGTCTAGGTGCCTTTAAAAGAGGATTGGACAGATTTCTGGAGGAAAAATCCTTCGTGGGCTATAAGCATGATGGATTGTGCAATCTCCTTACACTGGTAGTAGGCTACTTCAGAATGCCAGGTACAGGGGAGTGGCAATAGGGTGCAGGCTTCTGGTTGTCTTGTGTGCTTCCTGAGGCATCTGGTGGGCCACTGTGAGATACAGGAAGCTGGACTAGATGGGTCTTGGCTTGATCCAGTGGGGCTCTTCTTATGTTCTTATGTACCCTAACTGGGGGGACAGGGAGCAGATGCTCCAGGTCATGGTGAAGGCTAGACCTATCTAGGCATTCATATGCCATCTCTTGCTCAAATTTGGTTTACAACACAGTTCCTCTTTTCACCATAGAGCTAGTTGGTGGCTTTGTATGAGGCGGGAGGAAGAGACATGTATCTCCTTCAAAAAGCAGAGCAGGCAATGGTGATCGTGATGATCCCTGCCCTCCTGGCTTTCCTTTCTCTCCTCATTGTGGGTTTGAGGAATAGGAGGCAGAGAGGAGCTCTCCCGTTGTGAAGGTGTTTGCAGAAGAA
>JAJKFI010000128.1:323432-340537 GCA_029204185.1 Lerista edwardsae | reverse complement strand
CACACACACACACACACACACACACCGTGCTTTATTGTGCTTTGTCCAATTTCAAATACAAATTTGGGTACAAACACAAAAAACCATAATTTGCTATTTTAATCAAGAAATTTTGGAAAAAAATTCACCCAAATCACACACCCTATCTGCGGCTCATCTGCAGCTGGCCACACCCTGCTTTACAGGTACTACTGGCTAGGAACAGTTTAATCCACAATTGATAATCCATATTCAATCTGTATTTTAAAAAATTATTCAGAGAGAGTCCCATACCCATCATTTGGTTCCCATACCCCACCCCCCACCCCCGGGTATGGATCAAGGGGATAGTTAAGAATCATGTAGGAAAGAAGGATCTGTGGAAGATCTCAAAGGTGAGGCATGGTGGGAGGGCAGCACCTGGAGAATTAATGGGCCACACAGCACACCCAGAGTAATATAGCTTTTGAGGGACCATCCAGATTCTCCTTTTGGTGTATGACCTGACTCTTACATGGCTGTGATTACTTGGAATCTCCTCCCCTCCGCCTCCTCTTTGTTGCCTGAGAAAAATTTCCAGTGATATTATCTAGCTGCTAATTTTCGCTTTTGTTGTGCTATAGTCCAGGCTTTACTGCCAAATGATAAGGGTAGAATTAAGGTTTATGTCTCCTGGGAACCTACAGTATTGTTTATTATTCTGCCTTCTTTCGGTTTCAGATCATATTTGCTCCCATGTTATAAAATGGAACGTGTACCATGAGGTCTAATCTCTCTTACAAATCATGGAGTTGAAAGGAAGAGGAACCAAAGCACTACGTACAGCCATGATTCCCAAACTGGCCTTTCTCGTAGATTCATGGACTTGAGCTTCACAGACGTCGGCGCAGGCTGACCATTTTTTTCAAATGAGAGCTGGCCACACAGAGACTTTCTCTTAAAGCTGCCAAAGATGCTGAATCAACTTCATTGCATTTTTTTTTTTTATAAAATAGCCCATTTCCTCAGCTGTTCTCTCGGCTGGGCATCAGATCAGCTGCTGGAGGCATTCTCCATGTGGGTAAGCATTTGTCCAAGTTGCCAGAGCAGGCAGAGCAGTTGAAAGGCTAATGTGCAGAAAGCAGCAGACTCTTCTAACCAAGTTCCCACAGGCTTCTTTTCTCCTTAACTCCCCGCCCCCGCCCCCCCCCCCCCACACACAATGGCATATGCAGTGACTTGTGAGGCGGAACCCTCTCTTTCCTCATGAGGAGCATGGATCCAAGGCCCAGGCAAGAGCCAAGAGCACTCTGGAACACTACCTTTTTCACATCAGGGGAAGAGGGTGGTCAGTGGAATTCCTACGGGGGAGGAAAAACGCTAAATTTTGCAGGAGCCTGAGCTCCTGTGTAAAGCGGCCCCTCCCTCTTGCCTCCAGAGCCATTCACAGCTTGGAGAGCAAAGCCTCCAAGCCAGCTCTCCAAGCTAAGAATGGCTCCGGAGGCAAGGGGGAGGGGCCGCTTTACACAGGATTTTGTGTAACTTAGCATTTTGCCCCCCCCAATAGGAACACCATTGTAGGAACGCCAATCAAGAATCACTAGTCTTGACCCACTGACTCCTCAGTTTGTGAGTCCGCAGCGTAAGGGGCATGTTGCTGCCACCCCACCACTTCCAGGGAGTATTGCAGCCCTGAGACACCACAGCAAGCGGTCCAGACACCACTGAGGGAGCGACTGAGCACTTGTAGGAGTAATAAACAGCTGTGGGGCAAACAGATCCCTTAGTGCAGCCTCAGAGCTAGGGTGGGGTCAAGGCACCCTGTTTCCTTCTCCACCCTATGGATTCAAGTATTACCTATAGGGCCAAAATAACCACAATGGGGTACAGAGCCACGTTAAGGAGGCTCTCAACAGTTGGACTTTAGCCAAGAAGTGTTTTCCCACCAAGAGTTGCTGGTGGCTGCTTATACTGTTGCCAGAACCTCTACTGTTTGCTGGTTACTGTGCTACCCTACAAGGGTGGTGTTCTTGCTTAAAGCTTTCAGCTTCAGAAGCTCATACAGTCCATTAAATTAGACAGGTTCCAAAAACAGACACTTGTCCCACATCACCCCTCCACTGCAACTCTTCTGTCTGGTTGTTTGCTCCCCCCCCCCAAAAAAATTCCAATTTACTGCCTGTAGTTCCTTAAGCAGTGACATCCGTGATGCTGTAAGGAGTTTCTGTGGCTATGCGAGGCCACGGCCGACCTAATTGATTCCTCTTCCTTTCAACTCCATGCTTTGTAAAATAAAAGAGATTAGACCTCATGGTACATGTTCCATTTTATAACATGGGAGCAAATATGATCTGAAACCGAAAGAAGGCAGAATAATAAACAATACTGTAGGTTCCCAGGAGACATAAACCTACGTCAGCTTCTGTTTAGAAAACTCCATAGAAATGAACAGAAATGAGGGTTAACAAGGTACACAGAACTAGGGGAAAAGCTTGGCTAACGTTTGTCTGTTTCATATACAGTAGCTGTATGCCTGGCTGAGCAGGGTGAGGGTTCGAATTGGGGTTTGGGAATTATAATGAGGTAGGCTGTTAGTTGTGCCTGGGAGCCCCAGAGATTACGACACACTTCCAATCAACAGCAGTTTCACTGGGAAAGCCCCACCTTCTCCTCCTGTCCAGACTCTTAAGTCAAAGAAACTATTCCCAGAAGTGAGTGACTGCTGTTGGGAAACAGAAAATGCCAAAGCCCCTCTGAGCAAATATGCATTCAGGGAGGCAAGACTGCACATGCACCAGGAGGTAGGAGGTCTTTGTTTGGCCTAGAGCCATGCTTCCCAATCTTCTTTGGTTCGTGACGCGCCCCCTTGTACAGCAAACACAAAGTGTGATTCCCAGAAGTGACTGGCGATTATCTCATCACCGGTTACTTCCATGACAGAGCTTCAAGTGGCAGGAAGAGGCTCAGGCTGGGCATGGGTGGGTGGGATTTTCAAAGCCGGCTGAATCTCCTACTGCCGTTTGACACTCTGTTGAGGGTCTGGCTACCGGTCAGCTGGAGGCCTGGGACACCCCAGGGAAGTGCCTTGCTACACCCCAGGGCATCCCGAGACACAGGCATAGGGCTAGGCAACTCTGCTAGCAATTTTCTTTGGATGCCATATGTACGATCAGTGCTTCCTACTTTCTCAGTGTTTGCTTATAGTGTGATTAATTTGTAAGAAAACTTCTGGGCTCAAGCTGACCTAGAAGCAGTGATGTCATGCAGGGGGAACGCGGGGGAACTCAGTTCCACTAGTTAAAATTAGGGCTGACTCCGCCCACTCCCCCTTCCAATTCCTCTGCTAAGAGCTTTTCTTTTTGGTTGGCCGGCACTCAGAGGGTTAAAGGGAGCGACTCCGGATTCCTAGGGGGGCGAAGGCAGTGATGTCATTCGGGGGAACGGACGAGAATGGGCGTTCCGGATCCTAACGGGCTCCGTGGCTGGTTCCGGGTTCCCGACAAGTGCTAATCAAAAGTGAGTTCCTGTTCCTAAATCATTTGAATGACACCACTGCCTAGAAGCCACATCTATCATGATTTTCTTACAAATGTGGGAGTTGTTTGGGGTTACTGTATGTCACAGTGCAGAAATTGCATTCTGTCCATGCTCAGGCATAATGTTCTTTATTATTGCTTCAGATGTTCCAGACTACCTCAAGATATCTCGATGACTGAAGCAGAAAATCCAAATGATACCCCACAATACATAAATAGGCACTACATACATTGGGGCACAATTCACAGGGAAGATCTCCTGGGCATGGTTCATTGAAATGAATGAATGCTGCATAAGTGCCCTGTGAGTTATACTGTATCTACAGACCTATTAACCATCTACAATATATTTGGTTCAATATATGCAAATTCAGCCTGGACTGACTGAGCAAATCTATATAGACTGGGGGGAAATGACAGGCGGATAGTTTGAGGGCCTGAGAGTTTGAGTATTAGCCCAGAAATATGGTGAATTCAGATTGCAATACCTACCACAGGCTATGTGGCAAAGCAGCCATTTGATTGCTGAGTCTCACAGCCAGATCAATTTTCAATGCACACAAATGTAATTTATACAGACACAAGTTGCTGAACTGATCACAAAGAGCATGATCAGGTGACAGCCCTTCATTGATGCTCAGTTCCAAAATATTGCAGAATATTGCGACGTGTGCAGACTCAGTGTGCTATCATTGATCAACAGAAGTGAAGCAGGAGATGGTCAAGAACTTTGATTCTGCATGTCTTGGGGATGGGATGTTAACACTTCCTCCCTCTGACATCTTCATGGCAAAAACCACCTTCTTGAATTAGGTATTTGAAGAAATAGTCACTCTGGAGCAGATGCTTGGTGCAAAAACAGCAGAGGAGGAAAATGTTAGCCTCCTCTCAGCTTTTTTGCCTCCTCCACACCAAATTGGGGACTCCTCCATGGTTTGAAAGGACCACTTCCAATTCACTTCCTGCTTTAAACTTGTCATTGTTGGGTTTAAGGACATGTTGTGGTTTGGCTCTCAGAGCCAGGGCCAGCCTTAAGCCAAGGTGACCAATGTCATTGAGCCCCATTCTTTGCCCCCCCCCCCGCAGCAGGACAGTGAGCAGATTGCCTTCTGCTGCATCCAGATCTCTATGGGCTGTAAGTCAGCAGGGCGAGAAGAACGCCTTTACATTAGGCCCTCCCACCTGCCCCTGCCTCCAAAACAGGTCTCCTGGAAATAGTTGGGGGTGATGACATCATGCCAACACCAACTATTTCCAGGTGCTGCACTTTGCACGTGCACAAGCACTCCTTTTAGTGAGTGAGGGCCCCGTAGGGAGAGTGCGGGGTTCCGTGGGAAGGGTGGGGGGCCCTGCGGAAATGCCTTGCATTGGGCCCCACCATCCCTCCTAGAGACAGCCCTGCTCAGAGCCCATTCCATATCATGCCTTAAAATCATCCTTCTCTTAACAGAGGCTTGTGCAGGGCAACTTCTTCCTAAATTGTGCCCCCTGGATCTCTGCCATGCCTTTTATGGTGCACAAAATCCGCTTCCTGAGGTGGCTGCCTGCCCTCGCCTCACAGCAGGTTTAAAGGCGTTCTTATCTGTCATGCTTTTGAAATAGGTAGTTTGGATTGAATTTGCTTTCGGGATGGAGGTAGTGGAAGCAAAAATTCAGTTCCTTCAAACTGATATCATGGTTCTGCTTTGGACTGCGGCATTCGTTGACTGCATGGTGTTTATCAGTGGCAGCAAAAGAAAAGGAGAAATGGAAACCAAAGAGCAGGCTACTGAAGCAACCTGGGGTACTGCTTGCCATGGCGCACGACCAAATCATTCCGAAACACCATGGAGACCAACGAAGCTCAGAATCGTTCCAGAATCCCCGACTGGAACTTGTACTGGCTTGTAGTGCTGGAATGAATCCAAGTACAAGAAGTGGGGAATAGGCTATGAATAACAATGATACATTGCTAAACCTCCAGTTTCCCCTGAACTACATAAGAACGTAAGAATAGTGCCACTAGATTAGGCCTACCTAAAGGCCTACCTAGTCTTTGGTAGGGCGCAATCCAATAACAGACATTGCGCCAACGCTACATGACAGCGTTGTGTGTCACCGGCGCCGACACGGGGGCACTGACCAGCCCCCCTGCATTGGCGCTAGAGCACTTGGGCTGACGCTAGCAGTAGCATCGGCCCAAGAAAGCTGGCGCGGAGCCAGAGGAGGGGACAGGGGAGTGGGAGGAGAGTGCTGAACTAGAGCACTGGAGAGCTGGAGGAGAAGACTGGCACATCATTGGATGAGAGTGGCAGCATTTAGCCTGCCACCTCAGATGCAGAGGCGTTTCTACAGGGAGGGCAAAGCTCTAAGTGTTGCAAGAAGCCTTACCCTCTCAAGTAAATCCCTCCTCTCCCTTGCTGCTGTAGCCAGTAAGCAACGCCAAGACGTTGCTGTTCCCTGTGAGGATTGGCTACAACGGTGCAGGAGAGGAGTGATTTCCACTGCAAGGCAAGTCTTCTTGCAACACTTAGAGCTTTGCCCTCCCTGTAGAAACGCCACTGCTCAGATGTGAGGAGATCTTGAGCCTGTCCTGTTTCAGGGCCGTCAAAGGTATGAAACTGCTTTATAGATAGAGGTGTGCTTATCAGGTTTTTTTCCTTTTTTTTTTTTTTTTTTTTTTTGCAGATTTTCTTTTTTGACAAAAATGAGAAGTGCAGAAAGTGGTGTTATGTGTTTTTATTCTAAGGGCGTATTTTTATAAATTATAATTATAATTGCTTTAAACGTGTACTAGGTAGGTGATATAGGTGGTATAGTGTCAGCAGATGCAGCCACGTACATATATATAGAGAATATGAAGAGACGTTAGAGAACAATTTTTTGTTTTGCAGTTTATGGGTTTTTTTTGTTCTTTTACAAAAATGAGAAGTGCAGAAAGCTGTGTTATGTGTTTTTATTTTGTTACCAACAAAAAAACCCCTTTCTGTTTATAGGGAGCCTACCTGAGTGCAAATAATATTTTCAAATGCTGTAGATATTACAAAAAAGAACCATAGACTTCAATACCCTCTTGTCATATGGAGACTGACCACATAAAAGCTGTTCCTGAAACTTCCCACCATATGAGGAAGTGGTGAGCATGCACAATTGGGATGGCTGTGACACAGAAGTCACACGGGGGTTCCCAGCTGCCTTGTTAGGGTGCTTCCCCTTGCATAGTGAAATATAACCTATTTCTTGGAGCAAAAAGCCTAGGTAAAGTCTACCAGTAGATTCTGGCTTGAACATCCAAACACACCTTTGCAGCACTGTAAGATGTGGCAGGGAGATGGACTCCTACTTCAGCAGAGTGCAGTCTCAGTGATGTCATGCAGGGGGAACGCGGGGGAACTCAGTTCCACTAGTTAAAATTAGGGCTGACTCCGCCCACTTCACTCTCCCTCCTCCCCCCTCCAATTCCTCTGCAAAGAGCTTTTCTTCTTGGTTGGCCGGCACTCAGAGGGTTAAAGGGAGCGACTCTGGATTCCTAGGGGGGCGAAGGCAGTGATGTCATTCGGGGGAACGGACCAGAACGGGTGTTCTGGATTCTAACGGGCTCCGTGGCTGGTTCCGGGTTCCCGACAAGTGCCAATCAAAAGTGAGTTCCTGTTCCTAAATCATTTGAATGACACCACTGTGCAGTCTCCACAGTGTACCAACCAGTGTCCTGCATGCTGTTGGTGCAGATGTGCTGATCAGATGTTCATTTGTCAGTCCCAGCTCATATGCCAAAGTATGGGCAGTCAGATAGTCACCTCAAGGGGAACGAAGTACCACTTTGATACCCTCAGAGAAGCTAGATCCCTCCAATATCAGGTTGAGCTTCACAGTGGCATTACCAGGGGGTGAATATTGCATATTCACTACTAGCCAAAATGTGAAAATCTTGGTATTTTCTAATAATACCATGTGTTATCTATCATTTGATGTGTAATTTAATGCAGAATGCTATGAAATAAACCACATTGTCATATCTATATTCTATCAAACATTATAGCCAAATAACCAGAAAAGGTTATAGTAATAGTGGAGTGCTGGAGAAGTACTAGCCATGCCAACCTTGGTGGCCTGGCATGAACCACAGGCTCACATGTTTTCCTTGCATATTCCACTTCCATCCCTGACTTCCTGCTTGGCACTCACGCTCCAGACCAGAAGAGAAAACTGTCTGTAGTGGGAAGATGAGCACCAAACACTGCTTGCCAGTTTCAGATGTAACGGAGCAAGGTGAAAGGACGAAGAATCGTGCAACAGCACAGCTGCCTGCCAGACACTCAGTAGTTCATCCGTAGACTGCAGATCAATGGTGGTGGTGGTAGTGGTGGTGGGGAGTTGGAAGATCCAGACCTGGAAGATCCAGGTTCAAATCCCCACTCAACCGCAAAGCTTCCTGGTTGACCTTGTGCCTGTCACTCTCTCTCAGCCTCACCTACCTCACAGGGTTGTTGTGAGGACAAAAGGAGCGGAGGAATCATGTATACCACCCTGAGTTCCTTGGAGGAAGGGTGTTATGAAAATGGGATTAAATAAATAAATAAGGAAAACACAACTGCCTTATGTCAGGAGGGTAGCCGGAGGGCATTTTGGAGGTGGGGAGGGGGAATTTTTGGGCGGGGGAGGGCAGAACAGGGGGTGGATTGGATCAGGTATTACCCAGGTGACTGGGGCTCGACATGGGGGAAGGGGAAAAACACCCCGAGGAGACCCCAGCCAGCTTCCAAGCCACACTGGATGCAGCACTGCAATGCAGCCTGGGTGCAACAGTGCAACTTAGAATTGGGCTGCCCATTAAGCCTAAGCCTGTAGCATAGTTGCCCCACTGGACCATGAGTATATCTGCTACGCTCCACATTGGCTCTCATACCTGCTCTGGCTCTTACATTAATGTTATGTACAAAAATCTGAATTCCATTGCAGCTGTCCCCTTCTTAGTTCATTTTATCAATTCAGGCAAGCAACGGGCAGACTTCCTCAATCTATTTATTGGTGTAATCCATTCTTAACAACAGCACTTGAGGCCCCTGCTAAGCACGTGCAGACCCATGACGTTTCTGACAGCCTGATTTCAGGGTTGCCTTGCATAATAACCTAATTCTTGATTCTCACTCCTGAGAAAGCTCCTTGGAAAAGCAGAACCACGAGCCCCCTTAAAAGGCCCTCTTCTGCCTCAAAACTTCCCTCTGCTGCATACTTTCTCCTCACTCAGCGTGTGAGAGAATATGTTCACTTCTGGACTTCCCCCACATCACTCAGCAAGTAAACATGACCTCTCAAGAACCAAAACCAGCTCTGAAAATGAACACACTAATTAATTTCATTCCCTCCCCCTCAAAAAAAAAGCCCCTGGAGGGAATATCCAGAAGGCAATGAGTAAAAGGACAATGGTCCATACCAGAGAATGAAAGGGAGAGTTGCCTGTTGACCACAGGCCACATTGCTAGGATGGTGACATGCCCAGCTGGGAGTCAGCAATGTGAGCCTCTGATGTAGGAGAGCTGTAACTCCCACTGGCTCTTTTCCACCCAGAACATATGGAGATGATGGGGGAAAGTCTCCTGGGCCCCATTCCATGGATTCCTAAGGTACAAACAATCCACAAAAGAAAGATGCACCCAGCAGCGATTCAGAGAAACTGTCTGGGCTCCAGTGTTAATGACCTGACATGCTGCATGCCCCAACTGAGCCGAATTCCCATGAGGAGCTGAGAATAATAGGGATGATGGATGCCATGTTTTCGGGAGATTGGCCAGCACTGACTCATCACAAATGCATCTAGAGGCAGGAATCTGAGTAGAACAGAATTTTTGTCAAGGCCAAAACAAACTTGCTTTCAGAAGTCTTGGTGGATAGAGAACCAGGAGAGAGTACTGACCGAGAGTACAACTCAGAATGCTCCCAGTTCAAATCTCTGTGAACTCTATCATAAATCCTCATTCCTAAGTATAGCCAAACTTTAAGTATGTGTAATGGCATTTGCCCAATTTTCTTCCCTGCCTCTGGGGTCTTACTTCGTTTTTGATGGTGAGCAACGTGGGAGCAGGGACATTCCGGTTTGCATGTAACTCTATAACGTTCCACGCACATAGATAAGAACATAAGAACGTAAGAAGAGCCCTGTTGGATCAGGCCAAAGGCCCATCTAGTCCAGCTTCCTGTATCTCACAGCGGCCCACCAGGTGCCCCAGGGAGACATGAGACATCAAGATGCTTGCATCCTGTTGCCACTCCCTTGCACCTGGTATTCTGAAGTAGCCTACTACTAATGTAAGGTGGTTACACAATCCATCATGGCCTATAGCCCACGATGGACTTTTTTTTCCAGAAATCTGTCCAATCCCCTCTTAAAGACATCTAGACCAGATGCCATCACCACCTCCTGTGGCAAAGAGTTCCACAGATTAATTATCCGCTGAGTAAAAAAGTACTTCCTTTTATCTGTTTTAACTCTCCCAACCCTCAGTTTTAGCGGATGCCCCCTGGTTCTGGTGTTCAGGATGCCCCCTGGTTCCCCGCTCAGGCGCCTTTTTTCTAGGCTGAAGAGCCCCAAATGCTGCAGTCTTTCTTCATAAGGGAGGTGCCCCAGCCCCGTAATCATTTTCGTCGCTCTCTTCTGCACCTTTTCCAGCTCCACTATGTCCTTTTTGAGGTGCGGCAAACAGAACTGTATACAATATTCCAGGTGTGGCCTTACCATCGATTTGTACAATGGCATGATAATATTGGCTGTTTCAGTCTCAACCCCTTTTTTAGTGCCCCCAAGCATGGAATTGGCCTTCTTAATTGCTGCCGCACACTGGGTCGATACCGTCATTGAATTGTCCACCAGCACCCCAAGATCTCTCTCTCTTGAGCTGTCACAGACAGCTCAGAACCCATAAGCCTATAGGTGAAGTTTTGGTTAGATGGTACAGCAAAAACAAACAAACAAAAACAGCAGCACTCTTTTGGCCCCACCTCTCCACCCCTCTCCCTTGCCTTCAGAGCCATTTGAGACTGCAGAGGTGTCTGCTTTGTGTTCACAGCCGTGAATGGCTCTGATGGCAAGAGGGAGGTGCTTTACACAGGATTTCAAGAGCTGGAAAATTTTTGCATTTTGCCCCCCTCTCTAGGAAGGCCACTGGATAACACTGAAGGAACAATCTTAACCTAGAGTTAGGCCAGCACAGTTAGACCAGCAAAGTGTGGCTGGCACAAGGGACACTGTAAAGTATGTTTAAGCCACTCTCAGAGTCAGGGAGGATGGCACATGTCTGTGTGCTGGCCTCTCTGACTCCAAGAGTAGTTCAAACTTATTTTATGGTGCCCCTTGTGCGGGCCAAATTTTGCTGGCCTAACTGTGCTGGCCTAACTCTTGGTTAGGAATGTGTTCTCAATTAACTGACAGGGATGTTGTAAGGATTACACTGAAACCATGCATATATGAGAAGCACTTATCCTGCATCAGTTCTTATTACAATTTGGGTTGTGAACAGGTGATGGCCTTTCAGAAAGTAACTACCATATAACTGTCATTGCATCTTGCTCATTCTTCCTGTTCCATCATGGCCTCTGACCCCAATGGTTTTTGCAAGGCTCCCCACTGCCCCAGCCACCATATCATTTTAAGCAGAACCTGGTGAATTGTCCCAGAAGTCTGTTGGATAGTGCTTATGTCAAGGAATACACCTTCCTCTCCACCCCTTCCACATTTGCCTAGTTTTGGAACTGGTTTCAAGGGTAGGCTTTTCTCATCTATACCTATGCTCTGTGAAAAAAAGATGCAAAAGAAAGCAACAAAAATATGAGGGCCCCTTTCCTGTCTTGGCAGCAGCATGCCATAAAGCAAGGTCCCTGCTCTTGTTCATCAGACTTTGACTGACAGCCATATATGGGACAAAGAAGGATTCCCAAGTTCAGCTTGGTGACAGGGGAGCAGTGCTTGTTTTCTAGGATGGTAAGAAGTGCTGGGGCTCAAACTCGCTTGGAAGTTGGTCACTGATCAGGGGGTGATGAGGGCTGATTGTGGTTGCTTGGTGATGAGGAATAATCTACACAGGCTCAGGGATACTCTTGTCATTAGTGGTGAAAGCAAGGAGCAGGTGAGGTTTAGCACAATTTTAGCACAATTGAAAAGTAATCATATTTTCCCTAGATACTCAAGGCCTGTGTAAGCCATTGCATCTGCCCTGAAAGTACTGTACTATTTTTAATTCTGAGAGTGTGGATCTTAGGCTGCAGGTAAAGGCATTCTGCACATACTCAGAAGCACTGTTCCTAAGCACACCTTGTTTCCGTTGGTCACACACCCACTGTGCTTCCGACTGTTTGAGTGTTCAAGTGGGAGGGGGAAGGTGTGTACATGGGCCTGTCTTTTAGGCAGTGGGGGGGGGGCTGGATCAGGTGGGGACTTTTGGTCTCTTGCATAACTGTACATTTCCTGAACAGTTGCTGAGACCCACTCGCCCACTTGGTGCCAAAGGAAGCGACTCGGTTCAGGGAGGAAGAGGAAGTATCAAATTATTAGACTATTAGGAGGCTGAAGTTTATGTTCTGCTTTCTTGTAATCAACCGGACAAGAAAAAAGAGAGAGGACAGTACTTACTTGTATGGCTACTTCTGATTGGATAGATCTTAATGCCATTTTTTAGAATTGCATTTCTTAGAATCTGTGGGAAACCACGCAGCATGAATGCATAAATAAATAAATAAATAAATAAATAAATAAATAAATAAATAAAATTGTGTCTATCTCTTTATGACAAGGGAGAACTTGAGACATTTTTCTTTGTACCAGATTCCAGCAGCAGATTGGTGGCCAGTTATCTGGTGTGGTGCCAGGGGTCGGCCATGTGATGCTTCAGCTGAGGGCCAGTACCCATCAAATGACCCATGTGGCTGTGCCAACCCCCAGACCCAGCAGTTACCAAACTCGCCATGGTGCCCTTCGCACTCACGGAGCCACCACAAAGCCTCTTCTTTCTGGGTCGCTAGGCCAATATCTTGTGAAATCTTGTGTGAGATCTCACATGACGTCAACCAGTGGTGTCATCCAAATGATTTAGGAACAGGTACTCACTTTTGATTGGCACTTGTCGGGGTCCGCCCACCGGAAGTGACGTCATAAGCCGGAAGTGATGTCATGATTGTTGCCATGGATGTGATCGTGTTTGTAATCACTTCAGTTTGTGGTTAGTGTTGATTTAACTTCTATTGCTTTGCTTTCTAGAGATGTGTATATACATATTTTGCTTCAACTGTTCCCTGGTTTAATAGCAGGGGCCAGCTTTGAGTGGGTGGGGCCAGCTCAACTTCTAGGAACCGGTACTTGCGTAGTGGTGCGTAGTGGGTGCACGACATCACTGACGTCAACCCAGGGAAAGGGAAAGAAGAGCTGGGCATGAGTGCACCAAGGTACCCTGGGATTCTGTGGTGTGCAGTTTGAGAACCACTGTCCAAACCTGTAAATATTGGCAGTGGTAGAAACTGAGGCACCACTGGAGGGTGGGTGGAAGGTGCTGGGGGGGGGGTCCCTGTTCAGGACTTGCCATTGGGGCCTCCAACAACCTGCCAGGAATGCTGCTATGGAGCTGGGTGAACTGAGCTTGAGAAAAAGGGCTGTCCTGCTTAGGACCAAATTAAATGTGACCCTTTATTTACACTGCTGGCTCTGCTATGCTGGATTTTTTTTTCCTCCTCAAAATGGCCCACATGGTGTGTACTTGTATGTGGGTGTGATTCAAAATAAGACCACAGCAGGAGGTGATGGTGAGGTGAGCCTCACACCATGGGCCTGAACCACACTGGGGCCTCCAGGCATGCTATTTATTCTAGAAAAGACAAAGAAACAAAACACTGTCCCTCTCCTGGGCTCCAGTGGAAGGTTTTATTTCTACCAGGGCAAATAACATGCAAAAAGGCCCTGATACAAACTGGGAAAATGTGTGTGTGTGTGGGGGGGAGAGATTTAACCCACCACTTCCCCCTGCCTTGATCCAGGTTTCCCTCACATGTTCTACTTGTGATCAAAGCTACTTTTTAGTTGAGCCCTAATTAGGGTGGCCTGATTGATGAGGCGTTCTATTACCTTTTAACCAGCCCATGCAGCCAGCAAAGCGGGACCAACTGGCTGGACAAAAAAACTGGCCTGAAACCTTGTGGATTGGACTCATTTTCAGAATGTTCAGAGCAGCGTTCTTGGCCACTCTGGCCTAACTATGTCAGCAATACCAGCTGGGCGAGGGACAGGGGAGTAGCTCAAGAGCATGGCTCTTTAGTGTGTGAGGTTTGTTGTTATCTGTGAATAACTGGAAGGTGTGAGGGACGGTTTTGTGTTTGGGCCACATTCAAGCATGAAACCCCCCACTGTGACACCGTGACGCAGCCTGAAGTGGTAAAATCCTGGAACAGTTGCCTCACGTGATCCCTTTGTGTAGACTAGTTGGCCAGCCAGGCCAGGCTGCTGCAGTCATCTTTCTCACTCTTCTTCGGCATGCTCAGAATGCAACAGCATTCCTATCAGTACAAACACCCCAGCAGTGCCAAGGTTATGTGAGTATTCAAAGCTGTTTCTTCTCTCTGGAGTTGGCTGTGTCACTTTCCCAAGGATTCGGCCAGGAGGATGTTTGGCTTTCGAGAAAGAAGCAAATCCCTTTTCCCTTAAGTGGTGGTGAAGGAAGCAGGAGATGCTGGATTTTGCTATGATGGAAAAAGAGGGCTGATGCAGAACAGGAGAAGGCCTGCACTGATGGGATTGCTGGTTTTCTCTGACAGAAACATGGTGCCTACAGTAGCCATACAACAGGCGGCAATTCAACGTGTGCTGCTTTCTCCATCGTGCCACCTGAATTGCCACTTTTGTTGGACTGACAGAGTGCAGAGCCAAGAAAGACTTGAACTGGCTGTGAGCTGTTGTTCTCACCTCTTTTTTTCCTTTGCCAGAAATATGGTTCCCATAATAGCCAGAAATAATGCTTTTGAGATAAGTCAGCTCACACATTCATCAAATGTAATGTTGAGAACATGCATGTATGAACCAGTAAGATGTAAATTTGGATGTTGGCCCTGAGCCCCTAAGCCTGCTATCATTTCAGCTTTTGATGGTGGCATTCTTATGCACACTGATGTGAGAATTTTCAGGGCAGCCTTTCATAGATTAGATTCATTTGTGAGGAGAGTGCTGGCAACTCAAGGTGTCACTTATACTGAATTAGCAATTTAGGGCCCAATCCTATCCAATTTTCCAGTGCTGATGCCAACAGGATGTGTGCTGCAGCCTGCAGTGGGGAGGCAGTTACAAAGGCCTCCTCAAGGTAAGGGAGCAACATTTCCCTTACCTCAGAGCTGCATTGCAGCTGCATTGGCTGTGGAAAGTTGGATAAGATTGGACGCTTAGGCTGCACACAGTTGTACCTTCTTGGGTAGGAGTGGCTAGTCCTACTGCAGGGTGAGCTCTGGTTCTCCCACTCCCCATATCTCTGACTGACTTTAATGTAGATTTCTCCCTGCCCTCGTTTTGGATAGGCTTTTGGGGAAAAAATTAAATGTGAAAAAAAGGGAACACAAACTCTATACAAGACTATATAATACCTGGAAACAGTCAGTACAATGGTGAATTATAATGCATATATAAATACAATTTTAAATTTGGCACACTGAAAACTAATTAAAAGTTTGAGCACTGCATGATCCATTAATCCATGACTAACGCCTGCTAACTGGGCAAGAGGCACTTTTTCAAGTAGTGCTCCTCTTATATTTAGCGGGGGTGGGAGGGGGAATTGTCCTTCTTCACCCCTGCGCAGTGTCTTTTCTAGTGGCTGTTGCTGCTGGTGGTCTGCATTTTGTTTAGATTGTGAGCCCTTTTGGGACAGGGAGCCATTTAACTGTATCATTTGCCTATAAACTGCTTTGTGAACTTTTTGTTGAAAAGCTGTATATAAATACTATTTGATTGATTGATTGATTGATTGATTGATTGATTGATTGATTGACAAAAACATCTCAGCCATTATCCCCCCCCTCACACACACACAATGCCCCAGGATAAAATTGCATTTAGGGCACTTTGTGAAAAACAAAAGGCAGCCTAGATTGCTGCACACTGGAGCTAGAACCTCACAAGGGGACGACAACACAAGGATAGGTGTTAATGTGGTGGGCATTGCTGGGGTCCTAGGAAACTGGCAAGTGCTCGAGCATGTCATGTGATGACACCAGGTCTGAACAAAGCTGTTCCCTTTGCCCCAGAGATTCCCCAAAAACATGTGATAGAGTCTGAATACAAACAGGAACCTTGAATCCTGACTAACATAGCTCTGACCTCTTGGTGAATTCCCCTGCAATACCAAGTAAGCTTCAGCCATGGTTGCCTACCAAGCAAACTGAAATGTCAGAGAGCAGCGGCCATATGGGATGCCCAGCACGTTATGTCATTTCTTAGCTAATACTTACATAGCCTTGGACTCAAGTTTAGCCTGTCTGATGTGGACTGACAGAGTGACAGACTGACATGATGTTCTTGGCTGACGTAGTCAGAGTGCGGACAGAGGAAATTCTGTGTGAATACTACCGGTAATTCACACATTCTGTAATTAATACATGAAAAATTGCGACCACAAGTTGTGGGTATAGTGCCTGGCTTCAAAAGCTTTCAAGGGAATAGGAAGGGGTTGTTGTTGTTGTTGTTGTTGTTGTTGTTGTTGTTGTTGTTGTTGAAAACCGCTTTTTGGCAGTTAAAATATCTGAATAAAAACACAAAACACCGCATTTTAGTGTTTTAAGATATTTTCCAGAAATTAAAATAGACTACTTTTCAAATTAGAAATAATACTGTGGTTGCATCTGCTGACACTATATCACTTCTAACATCTACTTAATACACTTTTAAAGCATTTAAAATTAATACAAATGAGAACTTGGAATGCGAATGTAGAATAAAAACACATAAAACCGCAATTTGCTATTTTAATCAAGACATTTTGGAAAAAATATCACCAAAAACACACACACTCCTAGGGATAGGTTTATTAACAGCTGTCACAGTAGCTAAATCACCACCACCTTTTAATCCTGCTTGTATTCTGCCAAAGTCTACATTTCCTTCCTGTGACTGCCTCTGTTTACCCCAGACACAAAGTTGCCACTGGCAGCAAAGATGTCTCTCATGGGGCAAATACATCATATGGGAACTGCAATGCAGATTGGACTGTTATGAGGTAAAGAGTACCAGCTCCTCTTTCCTACACCACAATCTTGATCTGGATATGGGGGAGGGGGCACAGCTACTATCTGCAATTGAAAAAGTACTCACAAGGTCATGTGACAGGATCAACATTGCATTTCGTTTGGTCATGAGGTTTCTCTGGGCATTGCCCACACATTTTCAGAATATCTTTGCAGCATAAGGACTAGAAATCTGCTTTATATCTATTACACAGCCCTGATGTGCAATCTATGTATATTACATAATATATGTGTAAGAATGTATACATATTACACAACTCTGGTGGCAGGGCTGTGTAAATACAGCATTTACACAGCTCTGCCACCAGGACTGACATCAGTCTCTCTCTCTCTCTCTCTCTCTCTCTCTCTCTCTCTCTCTCTCTCTCT
>JAJKFI010000128.1:295986-323422 GCA_029204185.1 Lerista edwardsae | reverse complement strand
TCTCTCTCTCTCTCTCTCTCTCTCTCTCTCTCTCTCTCTCTCTCTGTGTGTGTGTGTGTGTGTGTGTGTGTGTGTGTGTGTGTGTGTGTGTTGCACTGCATATCAGAAATTGGCAATTGTTGACATGGTTTTTTTTCCAGCTTTCTCACTGAATACCAACAAACACCAATGTAGCGGTTATCAATCTTCACTGGTAGATGCCAAAGTTCTCATTTCCCCCCATACATGTAACATAACCATAACCAAAAATGTCAACAATCTCTTTCTTTTCTTTTTTTACATTCACACATTATACGTTGACAGGAAGTGTGCAGCCTGCTACATGCAGAGGGTTTTTTCACACTATGTAGCGGTAGCAGCAGATGAGGGAAGGAGGGACTTCATGTTCACCAGTGAGGAAACACACTAATAATAAATCACACGTAAGCATACGTGTATGTCACTGTGAAGTGAAGAGGCAGGGCAGTGAATCACAAGGGCTCTGAAACAGTTTCCTTGCAGCAGAGGAAGCCTCAACAGTTCTGCTGCTCTGCCATGTTAAGGGCAGTGGCCTAAGTAAGGAACTTCGGACTAGCTGGATTGGAGGAGCACTGAGTACAATTCTGCAGAACTCAAGCACTTTGAAGCTTGATCTTGTCCACCCTACCTCCACCCTTTGTAATGATTTATTTGGGCATGTGCAAAAATGACACTATTTTCTCACAATGATCATTTTACAGCGTTGCTAAAATGCCAAAATGTGGAAACCTGGTTTGTTTTATCGGTGGGGGTGAGGTTAACATTGAATAATTATGGTTTGAGGGTCTTAAAGCATATGGACCAGGCCAGGTGACTGAAAAGGAGGGTTAGCCAGACTGACACCACTCTAGCCCATATGGAAAGGAGGAGTGTGGTTGACAGAACTGCTCCTGTTGGCTGTCCGACTACGTGGTTGGGAAACAATATTTTCAAATCCCGTGGCAGGCCAGATGTGGCTCCCAGGCTGTTCTTCGGAGACCCCT
Source organism: Lerista edwardsae (assembly GCA_029204185.1). Classification (NCBI taxonomy): domain Eukaryota; kingdom Metazoa; phylum Chordata; class Lepidosauria; order Squamata; family Scincidae; genus Lerista; species Lerista edwardsae. The sequence continues at coordinate 322,421 of JAJKFI010000128.1, read as the reverse complement.
GCTTAGCAGGATTTTCTGCTACAGGCATGGACTAGATGACCTTGTAGATCCCTTCCATGATTCCATGATTCACAGCACAATCCTACCCAGCGTCAGACTGGTGTGGCTGGCTGGCCAGCACTGTATCCTAAGCTGGGTATGACCTCTCCATGGCACGTTCGCACCCTTACCATTGGGGAGGCTCCAGCCTCCGTAATGCACTACGCGGATCTGCGCCTGCTGAACATCAGGCGCAGATCTGAGGAGACCGTGCGGCCCGAATTGGGGCCACATGGCCTCTCAGATGGGCTTAGGATTCTACCTTATGGCCGAATCCAGAGCCCGCCCACGTCCCACCCCCAACCTCCCTCCCCCCCGCCAATCCCATGTCCGCTTGGACATGGAGCCTCCCTCGCGCCGGCCAGCTTCGGCTGACGCGATGGAGGCTTAGTGCGGGTGCAATAGGACTGGCGCTGCAGGCCAGTCCCATTGCTCGAGCGCCAAAGCTGGGGTGCCGATTGGCGCCCCCGCATCGGCGCTACGTGTGTTGTGCGGACGCTATGATGAAGTGTCGGCGCGATGGGCGCCTTAGGATGGCGCCCTCTGTCAGTATTAGCTTTATTAGTATTATTCCATCAGTATATGAACTTTGTTCCTTAATACCAGTAACAGGTTCTCATTCAAGGATGTTTCTTACATCTGAGGTTGGTTCTTTTCTAAAAATTCCGCACTGGTCACTTCTCTAAACTTTCACTGTTCATCTGTGCTGTCACTCCTTTGCTGATGATGAACTAAGGTCGTTTCCTTCTCCTATTTTTAGCACAAGCATAAGCCAATACATGTTTAGTAAAGCAAAAGCCACTTTGACTTTGAGCCACCAGGCCCAAGTAAATGGGTTTGTGGCTTGAACCTTGCTTTTATTTTCCCACTAAGGCTGCTAGAGATCCTGCTTCTTTATTAAGCTATGATGGAAGCCAAATTTTCATAAACCAAAAAAAAAAAAAAAACCCCAAAGAAAAAACCCACAAGCAAGCCATGTTGTCAAATTAGGTAAAGAGCTTCTGATGTCACAAGACTGCAAGTCAGACTACAGCCACCTACCCTCTCCTGCAAGGATCAGGTGCCTGCCATCAACTGACTTTTGGTGTAACACTCATAGTGCTCATGACTGAACTCGCTACAGCATACTCCTAATTTGTTGTCCAGATTCTGAAGAAGGAAAGTTAAGGAAGGATACAGCAGGAGAGCAGGAGACTATTAGTAAAATTAAAAAAAAATTTTTAATTCTAGATACTCTGAGGCAGCATTTTGTTTTTTAACATGGGGAAGAATTCAAAACATACAACTCCTTGAGCAGGCTTGTACTACTTGCCCTTTTCTGAATATGTTGATCAGCAACTGACCTCCAAAACCTCACTTGTAACATCATGATTGGTGCATAGCAACGTGGTTCTCATGCACAGTGAAAGAATCAATTTCTTTTATTTTTTTACTAGCTTGTCCTTACCCGGCGTTGCCCAGGTATTTATTTATCCCAAGCTTCTATTAGACAGGAAAAGGAATGAATTCTATCTATAGTGTAAAATAGAAGTAATTTTATGTACAGGTAATTAAAAGTATAAGTACAGTATAAAAATTATAAAGTAAAATCTTTTACAAATTCACTATAATAATGTAACTTAGAACTTGATTATAAACGACATTTTTAGTTTCACCTCCAGGAGCAAGAATAAATTAAGTCTTGGGCGAACCCACCCTTGAGCAAGCAACATAAAGTTGTCCGTGGGAGAAACATGGTGATCTGGTGATCTCAAATCCACTCCGCAGTACTTAATAGACTGCCCCGGTGACTTGTTGATCGTGATCGAGAATGCAAGTCTCACTGGAAATTGCAATCTCTGAAAGTAAAAAGAGAGATCCGTGGGAATGAGTGTTTTCTGTGGAATAAAACCCGTTTCACCCTCTCCCTCCGTCTCTTTCTCCGAGAGAGAGAGAAAGATTAATAGATGAATTAATAGATGTGCCTAGGGGTGCAATCCTAAACGAAGTTAGGCCGGCATAAGCTAAGCCAGCAAAGTTTGGCCAGCACAAGGAACACCATAAAGTATGTTTTGACCACTCTCGGAGTCAGAGAGGCCCACACACAGACATGAGCCATCCTCCCTGACTCCAAGAGTAGTTGAAACACGCTTTATGGTGGCCCTTGTGCTGGCCAAACTTTGCTGGCTTAGTTTATGCCGGCCTAACTCCAGTTTAGGATTGCGCTCTAAGAGTGTTATCACAGGTAAGATTAAGGTTGACATATCAGACATTACCAGTAGGATTTCAAGAGAAAGAGGGAATTCCACACCTGAAATCCCCCTTCTTTATAAACTCTGTCTTAGCCTTTGCTTTAGTAGCTCATTTTTTAGACCCTAATTCATCAAAACCAAGGTTGACAGGACAGAACAATCCAAGCAGATTTAGCATGGCCTAATTTCCAAGCAGGAAGGAAAGATCTCATTCCACATTGTCAAAACAACATCCTTGAACCATCACAACACCAAAACATATTGCCGTTTCTGTGGTCACAGAGCCCTTTCTGCTTCCCCTGGCTTGCACCTCCTCCCTCATCAGCAAAGAGATTATTGGCCTCCAGAGAGCTCATCTTCCTAAACATGGGGATGCTAGAACATTCAATACCCTGTACATATTCTAATAGAGCGATTTATAAACATTTTTTCACCAGGACCCACTTTTTAAATGATGCTCTATCAGGACCCACCTAGCTTTACGAGACCATTTTTTCCACTTTACCAGCTACTCAAGCATCAGTTTTTATTGAGAGTTTGTTGGGGCCTGGGTTCATCGGACTGGGACCATTCTAGTGGCCTTGCATTTCACTTGGATTGCCCTTTGAAGTGGACGGAGGCACAGTTTCCTACTCATGACTTGCATACTCATGGTTTTATACACATGTGCAGCTCAGTTTCTATTTCCATAGGGCCCAATACATTTTCCTTGTCATCTTAGGAATGTGTGTGACTTCCTTCTCAAGAGTTTGTTGCATTCATCAGAATTCATCAGGGACCATTCTGCTGGCATTGCTTCCCTTTGGCTCACCAAAGGAGGTATCTGTCCTACAGTTTGGGGATAGGATTTGACGCCACTGTGCCAGTGGTGCTATTCCTGTGCCCTGCACACATCATGCCCATGCCCTGCCCTGGGAACACCCTTGGAATGCCCACAGATCTGGTGTAGTTTTCCAGCACCAAAGCTATGACCCATTGGTGCCAGTGTGGGGTTTCAGCTAGGTTGCGCCAGCACCCATCCTGTGTCCATCGGTGTAAGCTGTCTTTCACAAGTGCAGCTGTTCTTGCACCGGCAGAGCTCCTCTTACGCCAGTGTTTCCCATGAATAGTATTGTGCCGTTAGTGTTTTTGTGGGTGTGTCCTTTCCTGTCTGTGTGCGTGGGAGAACACTAGTGCACAAAAAGAATAGTCAGTGGACATGTTATGTTATCTTCCCAGAGCAATGGTTCAGAAGGGAGAGAATGAGTGTTTTGAGGCTCTCACAGTCATTTCCCTCCCACATGCCCCTTATATACTTCTTACCTGCTCACCATGCAGCAGGTGATGTAGCCTGACCCCCCAACCTTTCCACATAGCCAAGTTGACCAACACCTGAACTTCCCCGCGTCAATTGGAATGGAGAGTACAAGTCAAATCACAGCTGAGGCCTTCAGGGATCTCAGCCGTCCCTAATTCAAACTGGACTAAAATCCGTTTTCAAGTGTTCTGTTTATCTTGGTTTCAGGAATTCCACTCTTTCCTGTCATGCAGACTCAGAGTTTTGGCCCGTTTCATTGTCCCCATGGTTACTGACTGCAGCCATTTCGAGTGTTCATTGTTTCCCCTGAAGCCAAGCACGCCTGACATCATAGGGTCTACAAGGCTCAGGTCTGCAGGTTCTGCAACTGACTCATTGGTTAGATGAATTGCTTAAAAAGCTTTTAATCAACTAAGAAGGTGACCTTAGGCAGCAAATCAAAGCAAATCAGGCAGCAAATTCAAACAAAACATAATACAATATTTCTTAAGTGGCCAGAGCGTGACCCAGCAACCCAATCCTCTGCATCTCAACTCAGAAGTATGTCCCATTGAGTTCAGCAGGAGCCCAGCGCTAGTTGGAAAGGCAGGAACTCGGAGGGGAGTTATTTCCCAGTGCAATTGCATGTTTATAAATGCACAGCAAAGAATGAGAAAATGATTTTTGATCCCGTGGGCTTACAATCTTATATGAATACAAGGGAGGCAACAGCAAAAGTCACTGGGTGGGATGATAAGGGACAATTGCTGAAAAGGGAGAGTTGCTCTCCCTTGCTTAATATGAGAGCAACCATTTTAAAAGGCGCTTCTTTGCCCAGTTAGCAGGGGTGAGATTCACCGAGTGAACGGGCGTGGGTGGGAATAACACCCATTGGCTGTGCCTCCTGACCCCCACATACCCACTGGCCAAAGCAAAGGGCTGCATGCTTGGTAGGGGGTATGAAGGAAGGAGACTCCATGCAGGCAACTCTAAGAGAGCACACACTGCACAGCTGGCTTCTGGGGAGGTGGAGCTGGGAAAACAGGGCAGAGAGGAGAAAGGGTTGCAGGTAGGAAACGGATCATCATTTTCCTCATTGCTTTTTCAGCCATAGAGGTGAAAACAGTGTTATTTATTTCACTCAGAAGTCAGCCCATTGTGTTCAGTAAGACTTAGGCAGTAACTCTATCTGACTCACCAGAAACAAACATCACTAACCATCGGTTATCAAAGCATAGCTCTCAAAACAACCAAATATGAAGCATGATCCACATAAATAGTTTGTGCAACAGCAGAAGTCTCACAGGCAACCCAATCCTAACCTGCCAACCTGCCTAGCCTGTACCCAGCACGGGGTTGGAGCTGGCTGGAGGGCTATCCAGGGCAAGGGGAATTTACTTCCTTTACCCCATGTCACGTGACAGCTGTCCCAATAGGACTCCTCAGAGCTGCACTAGTGAAATAGCTGGTGCAACTCAAAGGAGCCCAGGGAAGGCTGACTGGGGTGAGGACTGGGGTGAGGATCTAGCCTGTTTCGGCCAGTCCAGACCCACCCTCCCCGGAGCAACCTGCCCAGGACCCACCCAAGGCCTGCCCTCCCCATGCATGGTTCCACCTTCTCCCACCCTCCCTGGCATCGGCCTTCTTAGGCTGGCCTTACTTTCCCAGCGCAGGTCCACAAACACACTTTACAGTGCGCTTACGACAGTCCTGGAGACTTCTGCCGGTTCAAATCTTCTTAGGATTGTGCTCTGAGAGAAAAATATATTGGCGTATTCCTTTCCTTGAGTTTTAAAAATGTTTTGTAATGTGAGCCAAAGCTGTCCCATTTATAATTCAGGAGAGTTATTAGCTGCCTAAACAGACTCATATAAGAATACTTTCAAGGGTTTTGTTTTCCTTTTCCATAAAAAAAACTCATTAAAGAACTTTGGAACAATGTAAATAAAACAATGCCACTCTTCTCACCAAAAATGTGTTTTGTTTTGGAAAAAATAAAAAATGTTGTTAACAAATACTGTTTTTTATTTTTATTATTCATCACATTTTAGGGTACAATCCTAACCTGGAGTTAGGCTGGCACAAATCCCTTGCACCAGCCTAGGAGTGTTGCAAATGCACCATAAAGCATGTTTGGCCCACTCTCAGGGAGCATTCCTCAATTTGATGTAGCACTGATGCGGGGGTGTTGACTGGAACCCCTGCGTTGGCGCTAGAGTGCTCAGGATGACATTAGGAATAGCATCGGCCCAAGAGCACGCGCCAGTGGAGAGCTGCCTTTGCACCAGCTGAATCCAGCGATTCTGGGAGGAGGGAGGGCAGGCTTGAGGGAGGAACTGGGTGGGGGGGCGCTTTGGCCAGAGGGCCTGCCGGCCTGGGGAGGACACCAAGAGTGTTGCAAACACACTTTATGGTGCATTTGTGACACTCCTAGGCTGGCACAAGGGACTTGTGCTGGCCTAACTCCAGGTTAAGATTGCGCCTTTATATTCTAACATGGTAAAAATCAACAAGTTAAACAAAACTTCTTGTATTGAGGCTCCACAATAATTTTTAGAAGGGCTCCACAAACCAAGAGGTTTGAGGACATCTGGATTAGAGTACTGAGCAGGAACAACAGTAACAAATAACTATTAACCTTCTTAACACTCTAATCAACTCAGGATAACCAGTGTGACCAGTGGTGGGATTCAAATAAATTAACAACCGGTTCTGTGTCCTTCAGGGCAGCCTTCAAGGCGGCCGCTGCCTTTCTTCCCTCTCCCAACCTAAAATTAGCAACTGGTTCTGCAGAATAGGTGAGAACTGGCTGGATCCCACCACTGAGTGTGACTACTTCCACTATGAATGCTGTCACCAAGCTTTATATAATAATACAGTAGTTACTGCAGTGCTTTAAACCCAGAGAGAGCTCTTTGACACCCCCTCATCTCTCTCTCTCTCTCTCTCTCTCTCTCTCTCTCTCTCTTCTTTCTTTCTTTTTCTCAACTGCTGTCCATGGAAGGTTATGCCAAAATAAATGGGCTGTCTTTAAAGTGCTACAAAACTCTGTTGGTTTTTCTGTCACAGGCTAACATAGGCTACCCCTCTTGAGGATTTAAAGAAAAAGGGATACTTTTGATAATGGTTTTTTCCATTCTGATAGTAGGATTTGCAGATGGTTCTTTCCCCCTTAAAATATTAAGCCACATCTTGAGAGCTGAAAGTTTAACTTTCTGTTCCCTTGCAATATCCAACAGCATAGCACAATGAAACTGTGGAGAAACATCCAAGTCAGTGGAATAAAAGACTGCAGTGTACGTGCTGTTGTTGAGTCTTCTGGCAAGCTTTTCCATTTGCTTGTGTGTTGGCACACATTTGAGGAAAAGCAATATGCAAACTGTTTCTGATATTAGCTATGCTGTCATACATGATTTCATGTAAGATTGTCCTGTGGAATTTCTTAAAGGATTCAGACTGTGAGGCTCTCACTCACTACACCAATAAGCCGTAGACGTTTTCTATCCCTAGAAAGTGTGATAATTTCTACATCTAAGGTCCGATCCTACCCACACTTTCTTGGGAGCAAGCTCCATTGACTGTAATTGGACTTACTTCTGAGGAGACATGCATAAGATTGGGCTCTAAATCTGTTATGATAGTCTTTAATTCAAAGTTATGTAGTTGCTTTACACAATTCAACTATGGATGGGCTCAAACAGTACACAATAAATGACATGCACAATCACAATGTGTGTGCATCCTGGCCTCTCTCTCCCTTTTGGGAAAGTTCAGAATCCTTTCCCAAAAGAATCCTTAGCCACTAAGCCAGTGTTTCTCAAACTGTGGGTTGGGACCAGTGGTGGGATTCAGGGGGCTCGCCCAGATTCTATAGAACCGGTTGTTAAATGGCCGGGCCCCGCCCACTCGCTTACCTCGGCTGGCTTCGGGTTTTTTTTGCTCTGGCTATGACATCGTAGAACCGGTTGTTAATTCATTTGAATCCCACCACTGGTTGGGAGACCCTCTAGGTGGATTGTGAGCCAATTTCAGGTTGAAAATATAGGAAGATCTCCATCACTGGAAAGGGGATGGGCTGAGTGGTTATTTTGCTAGAGTCAAGGTTGTAAATAGGCTTTTCCCCCCTTTCTGATTCACTTTGGTATCAGAAAATGGCTGTGAAATAACCCAACTTATCGCTGCATTCTCAGAAAAGCAACAGGCTCTGGCATCACAACGATGGCACTTCTGGCCATGACATCACTACCAGTGGGTCCTGGACATATTGTGGGTCCCAGTGCTAAAATATTTGAGAACCACTGCACTAAGCTTCACCAGCTCTCATGTGCAGGAAATGTATGAAGGTTAACAACAAGGCTGTGTTTGGTAAGTTTCCATTTTGAAGGCAGTTGACCACTCTTCACCCCCAATAAAAATGCTTCATCTAGGAAAGGAAACATAAACACTTGAAGGAAGCTCTGTCACTGTTTCTAAAATAACCCCAAATGCTAGAAGCTTGGAGTCAAAGAACTGGCTGGGTGGTCCAAATCAACGTGCAAAACTCACATGCAGCCCTAATTTCTTGGTCCTTTTTCCCCCCTCAGCGTCTCCAGGTCCCAAGGCAACAGTGATGGTGGAATCCATAACAGGGAGGATTAACTCTAGACCTAACAAACTTATGCTCCAGTCCCCTCTGTCCCAAGCCATCCAAATTCCCCCTGCTTCCCTACTTCCTTTCAAGCCAGCAGCATGTGGCCAAAGTCCCATTTGGCTTGGCTTCTCCTTCCTTCACCTCTGCCTCTACCAGCCATTGTTTCTCTCGGTTTCTGCTTCTCAGCTAACTTTGTCCCCCATCCTTTAGCCACCCTGTCCTCTGACTGCTTCCTCAGTATTCCTCTCTCCCTCCTCTTGTAGCACACAGGACCTCCAGACCTTCAGTGCTGTGTGCTGTTTTAGAACCACCTACCTGATTGACTCCATTGTTTTCTTGTCTCCTGTTCTCAACTCAAGAAGACCAGCATCGCAGGTTGTCATCCTCAGGTAGCTGTCAAGGCCCAGCATCCCGAGGGATCACTCCTAGCCTGCTGTCACTGCAGACCAGGTGGAGAAGCAGCCACTGCTCCCTCCCTGCCCACTGTCCTGGAGCAGCGGTAAAAGATCCCGCCGGCCCACGTAGCACTACCCTCTCCATTGGGCACTGTGCTGTCATCAGTAGCAACACTGACTTCTCCTTGATTATTTGTGTCACGGAAGGAGAGGGCAGGAGGCAGTAGTTGCTGCTCTTGGCCAGCACCACCTGCTCACTGGCCTTACCATCTCGTTTATCTGCCCTGCAGGGTTCAGCAAGTGAACCAAGCCACCATTGCCACTTGCTCAGGTGAGTGGACCAGCAATGGGAGATGGCACCCGGAAGCAACAGCTACAGCCAGCCTTTGCCTTGTCCTCTCCCTCTATGCTGAGGATGGGAAGGAGGCAGAGGGGGATCCACTGAAAAGCACCTTGCTCAGTAGTGTAGCCAGAGGGGGCACAGTAAGTACTGTAGGCACCACAGCAAGCTGTGTTAACAGCCCCTCCCACAGTGGTGCGATTCAAATGAATTAACAACCGGTTCTATGACGTCATAACCGGAGCAAAAAAAAACCCCGAAGCCAGCCAATGTAAGCAAGTGGGCGGGGCCTGGCCATTTAACAATCAGTTCTGTAGAACCTGGGCGAACCCCCTGAATCCCACCACTGCCCTCCCACTTGTTGTTGGAGCCATTCCAGGCAGCAGCGAAAGCACGCAGGCCCTCGCTGAACCAATCTGCATGTTGCAAACTGCACATTGTTGCCACTGCCCAGATGGCTATGCCCTTCAAAATGTGGCTGTGCCCTTCAAAAAGAGGTCTTATATCAAGCCACAAATGTTCTGTCCTTCCCTACCTTGCACCCTTCCTGCAGCCTCTCTGCCTCTGGGCTCCCTTGTCTCTGGTTTCCCTGCATCCTGGAACTTTTTTCCCATAGTCCACAGCTCATGGCTGGTTCATGCGCCTAATCATGAAGCGCATGATGCAGCTCAGATTGAGTGGTGGGTTGCAGGGAGTGGCAAACGGATGTGGGACGTCTGTTGTCCTGATCCTGCTGCCACCTCCCTCCAGACTGTCATGCAGCATGACGCCACTGAACTCCACTTCCTGCTGGCTAGAAACACGAGAAAGAAACAAGATTAAGTGGGTAGGAAAATGGCTCACACGTTATGTGCAGTTTGTGTGTGTGTGTGTGTGTGTGTGTGTGTGTGTGTGATGGCAATGGTGTTAGTAGTGGAAGTAGCAGAAGAAGGTGTGACTGCGTCAAGCAGCATTTTGGGAGACCAGGCCTCACTTAGTCCCTGTGTGAGATTCAGTGGCATTTGGCACCCAGGGCCCATACATTTTTGGCATCCCCCTATGACAAAAATCATTTCTAGTATTAGTCATGAAATGAATAATAATGATAATGATGATGATGATGATGATGATGATGATGATAATAATAATGGCCAGAGAAGAAGTGCAGAAAGCGAACATTTTCTGTGATTGAAGTGTGTGCATGTGTACACTAATATTGTAAATTTGTATATTTATATGGGTATATAACTTTTCATATATAATCATACCAATTAAGATACATTGCAGCTGCAATCAGGGTCACCATCTTGGGACAGCCTCTTGGACACCTCCTGCAGCCTGGCTCCCAGGGTGCTCCCCCCAGCCATCCTCTTCATACACCACTGGTGAGATTGTAATCCCAGCCACTTCCCTGCTCCCATAGGTTGGGGTGCAGTGTGTTTGGTTTGGTTTGGTTTTGGTCTGCGCTATCACATCAGCTCAGTGGAGCTCCATTTCAGAGGCTTTACTTCCACAAGCAGAATGCAGTGTGATATTCATAAAAATGTGCTTGCTGAAGTTGTTTGATCACTGGATTACATGACATCTTGGCTAGCATAATTCATCATAATTTTATTTCCTCAGAAAGAACTGAGTGTCATTTCTTCAGAAAGAACTGTCATTTCACAACTTTTAAGTTATTTAAAAAATCCAGGTCCATTACTTGGTCAGAAATTGCAAAATCCCTGATTGAAAATGTCACATCACAATAATTTTTGTCTCATTGTCAAAACATGATAGGTGAAGAATTTTACACCCATGTAGAATCTGTCTTCTCCTTTATTTCACTATATTTTATTGTTGACAGAAGTCTAAAGATCACACAACAACCTTAAATCAATTTAACTAAGCAACCTATATGTGCAGAACATTTAAAGGGTGGCCAAAATGAAGCCAAAGGAATAACAGGAAAACCCTGAACAGACTATGCCTTGGAAGGATGGTTTCCTTTTTTATCATTTATTTAAAAGATGGCAAACTATCAACAGAGGTCCTTGAAGTGCTGTAGAGTATTTGCTTCTCAGAGATAGGCAGATGGTGGACCACTCGCCAATTTCTACTAGAATGCTTAAGTTCCACAATTGCAATGTTAAAAAGTAAAGTGAAATAATGAGCAATTATTCTAGCTACAAAACTGAAATGAGTAATTAATCTTTCTCCTTTAGGAGCTGACTAATTAAGAGATGCCTTAGAAAATGTGGTGACTATGCAAATGAGCAGGAAACTACTTATAAGGGCAGGTGCTGTCTTTAAATTTTTTAAAAAGAAGAAACTTCTAATTAATAATATGGCACCAACAAGTGAGATGTTTGCCAGCACAAGCCTTGTGTTAAGAAGCACACTGCTGGATCAGACAAAGCCTTCTCAGCCAGGTGCTTTGAGAAAAAAAACAAAACCATTAATGTGTTCATAAGATGAAGATCCAGGTGCAAAGGAGAGGCAACAGGAAGCAACTTGTTATCTTGTGTGCTCCCTGAGGCATCTGGTGGGCCACTATGAAATACAGCAATGGTGTTCCTACAGGGGACAAAACTCCTGTAGCTCCTCCCATTCATGTGGCTGCTTCCCCCTCCTCCTCTCCATGGAGTGAGTAACTCTTCAGGTTACTGTCTCTCCCTCAGCCTTGCTTCCTGCTGCATTGGCACTGATGCCCTTATACTGGAGCCTGCCTTGTGGGCATGTGCAGTCTTACCTCCCTTCCAGCCCCAAAGCTGCCTCTTTTGTTGTCCCAGCAGCTTGGGAGAGGTAGAAGGAGCCATAGGACCTGACTGTGACTCATCCAGTGGTTGTAGTGTAAACTGTGGGGTAGGTAGCCGGTACATTAGCAGTGCATTACTTGATTGTGCAGGGGCTCAATGCCCATGGGAAGGAGTGGCAGGTGAAAGGCCAAGAGGAGCAGCACTGCTCCTGGAAAGTTATAGGTGCAGGGGAGGGCAGTTAGGGTAGCAACCATGATGACGGCTAAATACCAAGCACTCCTGCTTCCACCTGGCTGCAGTTTTGCTGGAGTCCAGCCCATCTCCTAGTGTTACTTACAAAAAACAAAAAACAGGGACAAACTAAGGAGTTCTTTGCAACGTGTTGTTTTACCCCTAACAGCAGCTCCAGCCTATGGCCACCTGCAGTGGGCTTCAGTGATAGTACAAGGACTGGCACTGCTAAAACTAGTCCTACTCCTTATTCAGCCATGAATAGGAGAGAGCGATGCCTCTTGGCACAATTCACTTTTTCTATGGAGAAAAGCACCTGTTCTCCGGTCACGAGAGAACACAGCCCAGATACCTTTTGCATCATCTGAATCTTCAGTTTTGCTAATATAGACTACCAGACTTCTCTTAACTTCTGCCCACTGACTTATAAGGGACTACTATGTTCGTATTAAAGCTTGGAACAATTTGGCTTTTATATATTTCAAGAAAGAGCAGCCATTGCCTTTCACCCCAGCATGCCTTGGGGAAAATGATCTTTCTTCCTTGCCTCCGTCTTTATTCTCTCCCCTTCACATCCATCCTGAAAAAGAGGCTTCTTCTTACATCTGGGAACTTTACAGTGGCACTGGGGGAAGAAGGGCATCCACTGCAGCCACTACTCCCCAACAATCATTATTCCTGTGGGCCAGGGCTTGCCAGGCAGCGGCAGAGAGAGCTATGGCAGCAGGAACAGCAGACCCTCACTGCTCCAGCAATTGACTGAGCACAGGTGTGGGTCCTTGAATTAATATGGGTCCCTGACACAGGCCCCACCTGTGGTGTTATCATACCTGTTCCAACACCCTGATCTTATCTCTAGAACATTTAAAATGCAATTGTTTGTGCTGAGAATAGCCTCAAACTCAGCATTTGAGCAAGAACACACCACAAAGGAAGATTAAATAACCTTCCTCTGACCAGATCTGAGTTTAAATTGATACAATGATGTTGCTAACTTACTATCAGAATATATCCACTGCTCACCGCGTATATTGCAAAACACTCTTTTGTTTTTGCAATACCGTTCGGTGCGACTGCACATAATGCAACATATACTCATGAAAGAAAAAGATACCACTTGGATTGAAGGAAGCCTTAACATTGCCCCACGCTCTCATGTTTCATTATGCCTGAAGAAGACAGGTTAAAGTGTGTGTGAATGTATATGGGCAGGGGGAAGAATCAGTCACCTTGAGAGCAGATTCAGAGGGCGATGAGTGCTGATATGATTTTAAAAAAAAAGTTAAGAAAAAAGAGCATGCCGTTTGTTATTTTTAACTCATTGCTTTTGACCCTGTCTTGAAAGCAAACATAGATTTGATTAAGCAATTAGGAATGACTTCCTAAGGAAGGAAGGGAGGGAATTTAGTGTCTCAGATCTAGTATTACAATGTTTTCATACAATAAATACATATAAAATGCAACCTAAATGTACCAGGATAAATTCTGCATCTTTTTTTCCTTATTGTTCTTCGATTGCCAAGTTACTGGAAAAAGTATTGTGTGGAGAATAATTTATGTTCTCTGCTATAGATCGGATATACCATTACCCTCTGCGAAGGCTTTTGCAGACAGCAGTAACACTCCAACAATGTAAATTAGAAAAATGGTTAGAATATAAGGGAGAACATCCTGTCGGTAAGAGCTGTTTGCCAACGGAACAAGCGAAATGGTGTGGTATCCTTGTAAATTGGTGGAAAGCATGCTTAAGGACAATACGATTAAGCATATAAAAGGACAATGCTTGCTGTTGTAGAATCTTAAGAACATGTAAAATGAGAGCCATTACATTAGAGAACCAGGATGCTATTGTTTCTGGGGTGGACTTGGACTGAGAAGATGCAGGTTCAAATCTCTGCTGATACACGAACCTTCTTGGGAGGTCTTGGGCCAGTTACTTTCTCTCAGCCTCACCTACTCACAATGTTGTTGTGAGGACACAAGGAGAGAAGGAAGGAACCACTACTCTGAGCTGTACCTCACTGGAGGAAGGGCTACATAAAAAATGTGAAAAATAAATAAAACATTTCACCTGAGGCAGAAGATGAAGGAGTCTGAAGCAAAAGGGATGCAAAAAGAGTCAGAAGCTGCATTTTAGACGGCTCCAGAGGCAGATCTAAGGGAGGGCAAAGGTCTAAATTTTGCAAGAAGCCTTACCTTGCAGTGGAAATCACTCCTCTCCTGCACCGTTTTAGCCAATCCTCACAGGGAAAAGCAACATCTTGGCATTGCTTACTGGCTACAGCAGCAAGGGAGAGGAGGGATTTACATGACAGAGTAAGGCTTCTTGCAACTCTTAGAGCTTTGCCCTCCCTGTAGAAACGCCTCTGGACGGCTCTTGACCTGCTTGAAAGCTCTAAACTGCTCAGGTCAAGGGTAACCATCTGATACCATATCTGCAAGTCCAGTCCATCCATGAGGCCAACTGGTTCCCTCAGGCAGCAGAGCGGTGATGGTGGTGGTGGGGTGCCCATCCCTCCTTGCCTCCTCCCTTCTTCTTCTTTCCATTCCCTGGATGGAAAAAAGGGGCAGAGAGAAAGGAGAAATGTGGAGGGGTGGAGAGTGCTGAGCTAGAACATGGGAGAGTGGAAGAAGCAGGGCCTGGCACAGTGTCAGGTGGGGGGGCACCATTTGCCCTGCCACCTCAGGTGTCAGGAGATCTTCGGCTGGCCCCGGTTCTTTCTACCGGCTGCAGTGCACTCAGGCTCTGTCTTAAGTAAGACTCAGGAGGATTAGTTTGCACCTCAGCTATTCACTGATCCTGAAGATGGACTCTTGCTCTGCAAAATTAAAACACATCAGTAAACAAAGGCAATTTTCACAAGGTGGTCATGCAAGGCTGAAATCAGCCAACATCAGGCCCAGCCTACCTATGAGGCCCACTGAAGCAGTATATCACCAGGGTGATTGGCCCCATGTTTTCAAATTGGGCCCCTGCTTTGGGACTGGCTGGATCAGACCAAGGCTTCTGCAACCAGCATCTTGGTGCCTGGTAGGCCAGTGCAGCAAGTGGAGTGCGAGCTCCTATGGGCCTGCCTGCCCAGCCCAGAATCTGCTTAGTCTGAAATGGCCTCCTGCAAGCAGTTGGTAATGACGCCACCACCAACCATTTCGGGATGCCATGCTTCGCGAGTGGCAGAAGGGTCTGACTCCCTGTGGCTGCTGTTGCCATGGCAGCTGGATGAGTGGGGGAGGCCTGCAAGGAGGGCTCCCTCTCATGACCACTCCAAATGGGACTTCGCCCCTCCTGGGTGTGGGCAGTGGCCGGGTGCCCACTTTTTTCTGCCTGCCAGCTGCCATGGTTCCTCCTCTTCCCACTTCCTGGATTGGAATTGGGGAGTGGGAACAGGACAGTGTGGCAAAGAGGAAAGCTTATCACTTATGATGTGTGCACTAGTCAAGTCAATTTGCAAGTTGGGGTGAGTTTCGAAAACCTGTTTGGCCAGCAAGAGAGAAGTAGTAGTAGTAGATCGAAAGGAGAATGACGCCTGACCTGTGTCAAAGCTTCAGCTCTCCTTGGGAGCCAGTTGTTAAATACAACGGTCGGAAAATGGTTTGAGAGCAGCTTCCCTTCCCGCGGTGCGCACACGCGTATTTCCCCCGACCCATCCACCCCCTCGCCAAATAGGCCAGGCGGGTTTTTGAAGGGCAAAAAAAGGCCAACGAACGGAGGCGAAAGCGGACTGCGCGTCTGCCTCCCGCCCCCCCCCCGGACAATCAGCTTCTCAATCGCCGAGGACGCGCCCGCAGTCCGGCTGAGCGGTTCCCGGAATCCCGGGCGCTGCCGGGAAAGGACCCGGGGCGAGGGGATGACAAGGCTCCGGCTCAAAGCGAGCGGGCTTGAGCCCCGTGCTGGGAAAGCACTCTGGGGGGCTGATCGCGGGCGATGTCGCCGTGCTGGGGGGACGCGGCAGGAGAGCTGGAATGTTCCCCTCCCGCCCCCGCTTGGTCAGACGCAAAGTCGCCCTGGAGCAGCAAAGCGAAGGCGCGCTGGGAGTTTCCGCGCCCCTCGTGAGCGAACTGGCGGGGCTTCCCGGAACTGGCTGGTCGAGCGTGGCTCATATAAAAACGTGCGCATCTCGCCTCTCGGCACAGTTACTCAGACGCTCAGCCCGTCCACTCTGTGCTTGGGTTTGGTTTGGGTTTTTTTTCCACCGCTAGATTGATTCGGATTGTTGCACCGGCCCGATCGATTCGGATTGGCCTGCAGGTCTCCGGAGTGCTCGACGTTCCCCCTCGCGGAGCTCTGACTCTTCCCGCCATCGATATGCAGCGCCTTCTCATGTGCCTCCTCGTCTCGGCTGTTGTAAGCGGTAAGAGGGGGAAAAAAGGCTTCACGGGGGTGCGTCTGTCTCCCTCCGGTTATCTCCCCCACGTCCGTCCCCCCACTTCTCGCAACTGTGCTAATATTTCATAGACACCAGACCTGTGTTGTCCGCCACGAATGAGATGATGCCATGCCAGCCAGCCAGCCCCATTCAAAGAAGTGAAATTCTGCTATTGACAGAATTGGAGGGCACCCACCAGAGGCAGATCTAAAGGAGGGCAAAGCTCTAAGTTTTGCAAGAAGCCTTACCTTGCAGTGGAAATACCTCTCCTGCACCGCTTTAGCCAATCCTCACAGGGAAAAGCAACATCTTGGCGTTGCTTACTGGCTACAGCAGCAAGGGAGAGGAGGGATTTACATGACAGGGTAAGGCTTCTTGCAACACTTAGAGCTTTGCCCTCCCTCTAGATCTGCCTCTGGCACCCACAAACCCAGGTGTGTGCAGGCTCTGGATGAGTAGAAAAGGCCTTCCTAAATACCGGTCCTTTAATGGCTAGAAACAGGGATGCCGGGGTTACAATCAAACGCTTCAAATGTTTGGAAACCAGAACTTCAGATCTGGAATCCCTTTTCCCCTAAAATAAATCCCTGATGTCCGAGAACCCTCTTAAGTGCTGGAACCCTTTCTAAGAGAGTGTTCTTCAGCATCAGTGTCAGGACCCCAATGGGGTCACAAAGCCTCCGTTATGGGATTGCAGCAATTTACAAGAAAAAAGGGAGAAGACCACTGGACTAGAGCACCACCTGGTCAAGGGGGACACATCTGGTACCAGGAGATTGTGACCCAGTCCTGCTCAGGTTCTTGGCCATTATGCTGGAATAGCTTTCACTAGTGCCAGGCTTCATGCTCACTGTTTCTGCTCCCTCTAATAAGAATATTTGGTTACAGTGAACAGTGCTGGGAGGGCATAACAGGGGCAGGGAGCGAGCAGCAATGGTAGATAAGTGCTGGGAGGGGGCAGGTTTGACAGTGGGTCCCCAGTCTCAGACTTGATTTAATAATTTATTTATTGGGGTTGTGGCATAAAAAAGGTTAAAGACCACTGCTGTAAGTGGAGAGGAGTGCACTCTGCACTTGCTCATAGGCATGCTGATTTCTTCATATTTCCCAAGCTTTAGTCCTGGCATTACACACTTTTTGCCTAGGACAGCTGTCTGCTTTGTGGTATTGTTGCTTCTGGCTTTTTTTGCTGCTTTTTGTTTTGTGAGCTGGAGGATTTGAGCCGTAGAGCACAATTTTGGGGCTAGTTGGAGGTAGTGACAGCCAGTTGTGGGCAACTGCTGTGAGGTCATAGAACAGTGAAGCATGTGCTTTACATGCAGACAGACCCAAGCCTAGTTTACCCTAACCCTTGGCATCTACAGCTAAGTAGCAGGATTGGACTGGCATACCTGAGAGCTTTCTAATTTTCCAATCCTAATCAACTTTTCATAACCTGCGAAAGGGCAATGCAGCTCCAAGGTTAGGAAACAAACATTCCCTTACCTTGAGGTAAGGTAAAGGTTTCCCCACGGCCAGATGGTCTAGTCGTGACCGACTGTAGGGGGCAGTGCTCATCTCCGTTTCTAAGCCTGTAGAGCTGGCGTTTGGTCTGAGGACAAGCTTCCCGCCGTTCCCTTCCCGTTCCCTTCCCACCGAAGTGGTCCCTATTTATCTACTTGCATTTAGGTGTTTTCAGACTGCTAGGTTGGCAGGAGCTGGGACAAGCAACGGGAGCTCACTCCGTTGCGCAGTCTTGAACTCACAACCTTCCACTTGAAAAGCCCAGCAGCAGTGGTTTAACCCGCTGCGCCACCATGTCCCTACCTTGAGGAGGTCTCCATAATTACTTGACTGCAGAATGCAGAACATGCCCCATTGGCACAGCTATGTCAGTGCTGAATTTAGGATTGCTCCCTTGGACGAGTAGATAGCATTGCTGACGAGTAGATAGCACTGAGCCACATAACCTGACTCCGTAACCTGATTGATGAACACTTTAAATGGTAATAAACCAGATATGCTGAGCTTCAAGTTGCAGTTACTAAGAATATCTAGGTACTGCTTTTCAACCAGATTAGTTCACAAAGCAGTTTACAAGATAAAATCAGTCAATGGTTCTCTGTCCCTACAATCTGTAAAAAAAATAAAAATACAAAAGAGACACCAACAAGAGCCACTGGAAAAGTCACCATGCTGGCAGAGGCGTTTCTACAGGGAGGGCAAAGCTCTAAGTTTTGCAAGAAGCCTTACCTTGCAGTGGAAATCACTCCTCTCCTGCACCGTTTTAGCCAATCCTCACAGGGAAAAGCAACATCTTGGCGTTGCTTACTGGCTACAGCAGCAAGGGAGAGGAGGGATTTACATGACAGGGTAAGGCTTCTTGCAACACTTAGAGCTTTGCCCTCCCTGTAGAAATGCCACTGCATGCTGGGGCGAAAAGTGATAGTTGCTTTCCCCCTGCTAGATATAAGACACCTCTTTAAGGGGTGCCTCTGCCCAGTTAGCAAGGGTTACATGTTTGCTGTCAGTTACATGCTTGCTGCCATTTTGATAACTGTTGTGTTTGCCTAAAAGCAGAGAGGGAAATTTCCTTAGGGGGTTCTGTTTGCTTTTGCTGTTCTAGAGTGAGCGATGAGATGATGAGTTTTTGCAGACACTTTGGTGAAGAAAGAATGCCAACTTTGAACTAGAAAGTGATTAACAAACCGACCCAGAAAATTTTGCAAATCAAAATATTCTGCTGTAGGGCCTTTCAGACTTTTAGCTGTACCTGTGCAATTGCATGTTTTCCCTCAGTTCACATGATCCTTTTCCCCCTTCCCTGCCTAAGGGCGCAATCCTAACCTGGAGTTAGGCCAGCACAGTTAAGTCAGCAAAGTTTGGCCGGCACTCCGTAAGGTATGTTTGGACAATTCTCAAAGTCAGAGCGGCCAGCAACAGACGTGCAGCATCCTCCCTGATTCCAAGAGTGGTCCAAATGCACTTTATGGTGGCCCTTGTGCTGGCCAAATCTTGCCGGCCTGATTCCAGGTTAGGATTGCGCCTTAAATGTGTGCTGATGTATGGGAGTTAAGAGGAACATGGTTAGCTTGGTTGTCTGAAGGTGCCCAACCACTTACAGCACAATCTTAAATGCTTATTTCAGAAGTAAGTTCTATTTGTTCATTGGAGCTTGCTCCAGCCCAAGTAAGTTTGTTTAGGATTGCAGCCTTAAAACTGTCATGTATGATTGAAATGGTGGTACAGGGGGTAATTTGTAACCGGGCTCAGGGTCAATCTTGAAGTACCTTGACGGAAACTTTTCAAGGAGGTCCAGGAGCAAAAGGAAGGGCCCCCCAAATTGCCTGGGATCTTGCCTGGGATTGGAAAATCTTACATTTTTCAATCTCACAAGGCCCTATAGGCAGTATTGTCATTCAGAAACGAGCTGCCGGAACGCGAGGCGGGACTTACCGCCTGATTGGCTGCCCGTTCGTGACACATCGCTGCCTGCCCGACTGCCGCGCGGGCACCCCTGGCTTCGGAGGGGGTGCCCGCTTGCCTGGGGGGTGCGCTGGGTGCCTAGGCGAGCCGCGGAGGGGCGCAAAACCCGGAGGGAGCCCCCGCGGCGGGCAGGCAGGCGGCGACACGTCATGGACTGCCTGTCAATCAAGCAGTAAGTCCCGCCTTGCGTTCCGGCAGCTCGTTACTGAATAACAGCACTGCCTATAGGGGGTGCAGGGGGTGCATTGTACCTGGGCATGGAGTCAGATAGGGGGCCCAGGAGCCTAAGGAGGAGAGCCAGACATTTCTTGGGATCTCAGAAAATGTTTGCATATATTGTACAAAGACTAGCATTCACATTTTGTGTAAACCTACACACACACACACACACACACACACACACACACACACACACACGTGTATATAAATTCATAGGAATTATTATTCAACGATCGTATGGGATTATGATCCAGTGAGAATGGGAGGGCCTCCCTGATTTAATTCCTCTCAGAGTCAGAGGTCCTGTTGTATAGGATAGTGCACTCATCAGGAAGACAGGGCTGGCTTGATGACAAATCCATGTGATGTGCTCAGCCCAGATTTGTGACTTGAATCTGGGCTGAGCACTGAGACTTCAGGATTCTGGGGCAAAACTATTCATGCAGCAGAAGATATCACAGTTCAGTTTAAAAATAACCATGGCCACCAGGCTAGCAGAACCCGGATGAAAAACAATCCATTCCGCCACCCCCCAACTGCTATTAACCCTGCAGGACAAAAACGATACAATCCAGGAATCTGCTTCAGGGGGAGTATTTCAATTAAATAGCGAAAATGGCACTAGGGGTGGTTGTTGTTATTAAGAATATTGCTACGTTGCTTTACAACAGGAAAGTTTACAAAGCAGATTACATAGATCAATCAATCAATCAATCACTAGTGTTTATATACCGCTTTTCAACACAAGTTCACAAAGCGGTTTACAGGCAAATAATAACATTAAAGTTAAATGGCTCCCTGTCCCAAAAGGGCTCACAATCTAGAAGAATGGAGAACACCCCCAGCAACAGCCACGAGAAAGACACTGTGCTGGGGTGAAGAGGGACAATTGCTCTCCCCCTGCTAAATATAAGAGGACACCACACATCTGCCCCCTACCCCAATAATCTAATTTGGTCGTTGTCCTAATGACTAGTGGCTGCTTTTAATGGCTACCTGGCATCATCTGCGCTTTGGCAACCCAAAATGTCTCTCCAAGCTCCTGGCATTAAAGGCAGGGTACAATTATAGCCAATGAAGTAATACCGATACTGACTTTTTGTGATCTGGGGTCATAGTCAGCCTTCCTTCCTAGGTGATTGTGTTACCAACTCTCTGATGATTCCTAGAGATTTTTCTCCCCCAATATGATGTAACAATGGAAATTCCTGGCTGTGACCTGCAAAGATCTCCAGGATTGCTTTCAGTACTCATCTGGAGCTTGATTCCAATTCCTGCAAACTCCAGGCCAATCCTGAAGGGCTGGCAACACTACTAAGGGTGGTGGGCTCTTCCAAAAAGCTCATGGGAGATTAACATTGTCATAAGCAGCAGAAACATCTTTTTCCTTTCATCGAACCCCAAAGTGCATGTGTGCATTTTAGCGTCACCAGGAAGTGAACTTCAGCCAGATATAAGCTAAAACTATTCATAAGTTTGTAAGTGGATAAGGCTGCAATCCTATACACACCTTTCTGGGAGTAATCTCTATTGAGCACTTTTGAGTAGACATTCATAGGATTGTGCTCTAAGAAGCTTTTACTTTTATAAAAGCTTTTAGAAGCTTTTATAGGGACCACCCTCCTAAAACAAGAACGTCCTTGAGGTAGCACTCTGTCAGGCTCACACTTGCAGTAGTGCAAATAGGATTTATTTATTTTTCTCCTGGACCACTTGTGCTTCATAAGTGTGACTGCAATCTTGAAAAATCCACCCTGAGTTAATTAGATAGGATAGCCGGAAGTCTGTGGTTAGAAAGTCTTCATGCTTAAAAAAAAAGTTATAAGCATACATGCCATTCTCTCTCTCCCCACCCCCACATAAAGGTATGAAGGAGAAGGTGTGGCAGGTCAGGAGGGTGGAGTTTGGAGTGTTACTATTTTTTCTCTTTTTTTTTTTTCCAGAAATGTGTCCCCTCTAGAAACAAACTACAAAAGGGAGGGCTACTAGCCTATAGGGAGTAGGGAGGGCTACTAAAACGTGTCTTAAGGGGCATTTATGATACCTGTGATGTCTGTAGGTTTTCCCCTGTGGGGCAAATAATAGTTTTGTGGCCAAGGAGATTTTGATCATAATTCGGAGGTGGCGGGGGAGAGGATGGCCTGATTGCTTATAACTTTTTTTTTAAAAAGCATGCACACTTTCTAACCACAGACTTCCTGCTGTCTTGTCTAGTTTGGCTCTAACAGGGTAGTTGTGAGGACAAAATGGGGGAGGGGCTGCTGGACCCAGCCTTGAACTTCCTATAGGAAGAGTGTGAGAGAAATGTGAAAACTAACATTTTATTTAAATAACCACTTGTGTAATCTTGAGACATTAGGAGAACTCACTGATTCATGAAGCAAAGTGAATGAGATGTATCCCATTTATTTGCAAGCCACTGTGAATATCCGTTTTGGGTGCCTTTTGATAGCATTCCATTATTTTTTACATAAGATATTTTTGGGGATAGAGGGGGTGATATACTGGGGACAAATCTTCCTTCAGTCTAGATGGCAATCTGCATGGTATGTGCTCTGTGTTCCAAAGGCTGAAAAGTGTTTGTCTAAGTTCGCTTCCTGTTTCTTATCTGTCAGCTGAGACATTCCTGGAAAGGAGGGTGTTTTTGGTTACTAGTGAGGAGTGGCAGAGAGTTCTTCTAAATCTGCTTGGAATCTGTAGACAGTGAGTCATAATACCAAGGAAGAAGGATGCATGAAAGTCTTCTCCAGGCAGATTCCAAATCTCACATCGAACTTTGTGACAGGGTTTAGTGGTGTAGATACAGGGGTGCAGGAGGTCAATTATTTATTTATTCATTTGAAGTAATTATACCCCACCATTTCCATGCTGAAGCAAATGCCCAAGGTGGCTTACATGGGCAGGCTAGTCTAAACCATCATTTTCAAATTAGGTTTTCAAAAAGTACAGTTTTCTATGGTTCTCTGAACCCTCAGTCCCAGATACAGCCTTTGCAGAGTAGTTCTGTCCTCTGGCTGCTTGCAATCAAACCTCAGCAGGCTGAGTCTACGCCCTGCCTCTCCTCCAAGGCCAGATGCAACCACATGCTCTCCAGCACTCAAAAGGGAAAGAGTGGCATTATCCTGTCTACTATAAGCCAGTGATGTCATTCAGGGGGAATGAACCAGAACGGGCGTTCCAGATCCTAAC
Organism: Lerista edwardsae; assembly: GCA_029204185.1. Classification (NCBI taxonomy): domain Eukaryota; kingdom Metazoa; phylum Chordata; class Lepidosauria; order Squamata; family Scincidae; genus Lerista; species Lerista edwardsae. Next base: position 299,322 of record JAJKFI010000128.1, on the reverse strand, counting down.
GGGCTCCGTGGCTGGTTCCGGGTTCCCGACAAGTGCCAATCAAAAGTGAGTTCCTGTTCCTAAATCATTTGAATGACACCACTGCTATGAGCTGCTTCTTTATGTCCTTTCCTTAATGTTTATTCCTCCCCATTGTAATCTATGTAGTATATTGTTATTATTGTATGTTGATGTACATTATAAGTATTTATGGGAAGTGACATTAAAAGAAAAATCCGTGGAATGTGTTGTGCTTGCAGGGGCTCAAGAAAGCGTTTTTCTGAGAATATGGCCCGAAAAACCTGTGGTGGAATTTGGAGGTTTTGTGGTGATCAACTGCACTACCAACTGTCGGGATATCGCAAGTCTTGGTGTCGAGACGTCCCTTAGAAAGGAAAATGTACCTGAAAGAGGGACGTCTTGGATAGCCTTCAGACTCTTAAATGTGACTGATTGGACACCCCGCGCATTGTGCTACTTGGACTGTGAGGATGGAGGTGAAGATCTGGACCCTCAAGGCGCAAACATCACAGTTTACCGTAAGTCCAACCTTGGGCTGTGTTAGGATCTTGTCTGTAAGGCTAATCTTTCAAGATGCTGCATGATTTGAAGGAAAGTGGAGATTATACAGTGGGCCACAGAGTCCTCTCAGTGGCCCCCAGTTCAAATTCAGTGAGAGGTCAGGAAATAGACCTAAATAAAAAAAGTAGAATATTGGAAGAAAGCTAGACTAGAATCCTTTCTATGTGCATGAAGGGCTTTTATTTTATATCGGGTGGATAATTCAGCCGTGCCATTTTCAGAATCGGTTCAGGTACTTGGTCCTCATGATCTTCTGTTCCGGACTGTCTTTCAGAGATTTTAATGAGACACACAGAGGAGGTAATATTTAGGGAACTTGTGCCCATAAACTCAGTTCAGCGTTACTCGGTGTACCCCAAATCTGGAATAGGTAAATCTCCTGATGGCAATAGTTTGACCCCTGGTCCTATTACATGATGAGCCTATAACCCCACTTGATCCCAGATCACGGTGGGCTCACTATCTTGTAGCTTTCCTCCCAGTCTTCACCACCCATTCCCAAGCCAGCCTACATTTGCCAAAAGGGGACTGGAAAGGGGGTCAGGGAACTGGCTGATGATGGCACTGGCCTTGCAGACATCATCCTTAAGACCTGGAAATGTCACGGGTGAGAACAGTCATTGCCAAGAAAAGCAAGTGAGTTCCTTGTTTTGCTCTGTTTTCACCTGTCAAATGTATGAAGCAGTGAAGGCTTATCCCTGTTTGACGTTGTTCCAGGCGCTCCCAACCACGTAGTCCTGGATCCGCTGCCCAAGGTAGAGGTGGGGAAAGAGTATAACTTGACGTGTCGAGTTTTCGATGTTGCTCCCATCCGGAACCTCACTGTGACCTTCCTCCGAGGAGGGGAGAAGCTGCACCAGGAGACGTTTGAGGGACACAGCGATGCCACCGCTGGGGATCGGGTGGTGACCCACCGCTTAACTGCTCAGCGGGCGGACCATGGGGTGGAGTTCGGCTGCCATGCAGGCTTGGACCTGCGGCCTGAGACGGAGCTCTTTGAGAAGGCCTCCCACAACCAGTCACTGGGAACGGTTGGTGAGTTCAGCTTCCCGTCTGCTTCTCTAGTCCTTTCAAGGAAAAGGGTAACAACAAAGCAAATGAGGTGTACATGAATCAGATTTCTGCTCAGTGACACAAATCCGTTCATAGGTTTTTGTTATGGTGGACTTTTCAAACTCTAGTGCAGAGTGGTTCTGCCTATGAGGCCTTTTTGACGGCCCTTGGCAACATTCAAGAAACACAAAGAAGGTTGGCACCAACCTCTGGGTCGTGGGGCAGGCTGGGGACGGCAATCTACACTTGCATGCAGTGCCTCTGGGCCAAGAGAATAGACCCATCCAGCGGGCCAAAACAGCACTGCTCAGGAGCAACATCAAGACTGATAGTGGGTCACAGGCCCCCGGCACAGGCCTGGGGGGACAGGAAAAGAAAGGTGCAGCTGTCCCTGTGCCACCTATTGAAGGGGATAGCCAACGGGAAGGGGTGGGCTGTAGGGGCACCCACTCCAAACAAAGGAGGCTGATGAGCAGGCTGATGAGTTGGCTCAGCACTGGCCAGGTGGAGCAGTAGCCCGTGCCCCTGAAATCCCAAAGAAAGGAGCCACGGGCAGGGAGGAGGACAGGTGGTGTTGAACAGCAGCATGGTTTTTGCTCTTTCGGGGTTTGATTTAGTGTGCGGCCCCTGGGCTTTATGTCAAAGTATTCTCGCAGCCCACTTTGTATGAAAAGTTGGACTGCCCTGCCCTGCCCCAGAGGCAATGGCAATGCTGTATCCCAACGTTTGTACCATTGTGTTCAGTCTGTGAGGAAGTGACTCTTCTGGTTTCTGCATCCATGAAATAGGGTTCAGGGACCGAGTTGCTCAGGGCCCAACCCTATCAGCACCAGCACCAGCGGTAAGCCCTTACTGCCAGTGCCAGTTTTGCGGACGTGCCATAAGGCCCTTCAACTGCCGGTGCTAAGGGCTTACCACGGTCGCCAGCCCAGCACTGGTCCCCAAGCAGCTGGAGGTGCCCACAGGGGGCCGACAGCTGGTAAGTTTCACCCCCACGGGCAGTGCCTGTTTTCTGGGTGGGCCAGGAGGGTGGAACTGGGCGGGGGAGAGGGCAGAGCGGGGGGGGGGAGGGTGGGGATCGGCAGTGACCTCCGTGTGAGGCCTTGTAACCCAATACAGAGGCCTTCAGCTGTGAAATAGCTGGCCCAGAGGTGAGGAGACCCATAAGCAGCACTGCATCCTTACACCGTGGGAAGGAATGAACCCCCCCTTCCTTCAGCACCTGCCCAGCACTGGTAGGGTGTACTGGTAACTGTTTGGCTACCGTTGCACCTCCACCGCCTGAGCAGCATCGGATTGGACTGCCCATCTCCAAGGGACTAGGCAAGGCAACCGCATCTGGTTATCGACTCATCTGCACGTTCTTTTCATGCCGTTCCCCTTATTTAATTTTCATTTGCTGCAGTCTAGGAAGGGCAGAGAGTGCATGAATTGCTAAAAAGGTCACTGACATTGCTGGATTCTCCTTTGCTGGAGATCTTCAAGCAGAGGTCCACAGACATCTGCTGGAGATGCTCTCGGAAGATTTCCTAATAAGGCAGGGAATAGGACTAGATGACCTTGTGGGTTTCATCCAATTCATCTATCTATCTATCTATCTATCTATCTATCTATCTATCTATCTATCTATCTATCTATCTATCTATCTATCTATCTATCTATCTATCTATCTATCTATCTGTATCTGTATCTGTATCTGTATCTGTATCTGTATCTGTATCT
>JAJKFI010000128.1:265782-295976 GCA_029204185.1 Lerista edwardsae | reverse complement strand
TCTGTATCTGTATCTGTATCTGTATCTGTATCTGTATCTGTATCTGTGTATGTATGTATATGTATGTATGTATAATGCCTTGAGTACTTAGCAAAACTACTGATTTTAAGTAATTAAAATTCTGTCGTTTGGTTGCTTTTTAATTTTTATGGCTTCTCTTGCTGTCTTTACAGTTTTTTCAGTGGATCCCCATCTTCAGACATCACAAAACATATTGGAAAGCAACACTGAGATGCATGTGCAGTGTGACGTGGCTGGGGTTTTTCCAGCTGAAGAGGCCCAGTTTGACCTCACCTTCGCAGGGGAGAGCCTGAACTGCAGCATCAGTGTGTCGGGTGATGGAGTGACGGCCCAGGCTCAGGTGTCCCCCTCCTCAGCTGGAGAACATGAGTTGATCTGCACGGTCTCTTTGGGGCCAGTGACCAGAACAGCAGCAAAAACTGTGCATATCTACAGTGAGTATCATTCTGAAGTAGTAAGCTGAGCAATCATAAACACAGGCTATAGAGAGGTGTGGAATGCAGTGCTGTCAGTCTACTAATGACAACTGACACTTGGCTTAGTGGCCCCGCTCTGGAGGACCCCATGGCAATTGTGTATCCAGCTGGTTCTTCTGTCGGGGCTGGATCCAGTACCTTACATCTGTGCACAGTCAGGTCCAAGGGAAACAACAGCATTCTAGAAGAAGAAATTCTGCGTGAAGGGTTGAGGGAAAATGTGTATATTGTGAAGACCAGACCAGAATAGGGAGCCTATTGGAGAGGGAGCCTGTTCAGTTGTAAAGACCATAATGCTAACCCCATTAATACACCCTCCCCCCCACACACACACACTGTGTCCCATGACACATTCATGGAGGTGACGAGAGCAGAGCCAGGCTTTCCATTGACAGTTCCAACTCGCACAGGATGACCAGATACAGTGGAGGACAGAGTGCCCATACCTTTTAGTACAGAAGAGGGAATTTTGGCAGGTGCAGCTCAGCAGGGAGGAATTTTAAAAGTTATACCTGCCACAATTCCCTCTTCTATTCAGTGGATAAAGGTATAGGCACTCTATCCTCCAATGAATAGTCGTTTTCACAGTGTTCATTACTCTGAATCTTGGGGCTTCTGAGATGAGCCACCAAATGCTGCTCTGTTCTATCCCTCACTGGGGTACATGGCACCTTCCTCCTCCTTTCCTTTCTCCTCCCCGGTGAATGCACTTGCTTTGCCTTCCCTTCTCTCATTGGGTTGAGCCTTGTCTTCCCTCCCCTCAAGGGACAGCTGGCTCCACTTGTCCATTTCCACTCTCATCTTCCTTAAGGGAATGGAGGAGAGGAGAGTGTGGGGAGCAGTTCTGGCTAGAGTCCAGGTTGTGCCTGATTATCCGCTGATTTTTCATCTGCAGATTTTGCTTAACGCGGGTCCCCCTACCCTGGAAGGCTTTCTGAGATCTGCAGAGGTTTCAAGCGACTGCCCACAGCCTCTGTGGGTCTCAGAATGGCCATTTAGGTAAAAAAAACCCTGCATGTCCAGTTTTCAGGTGAAAACCAGAAGTCACGTTTTTAGTGCCTTATAAAGACATAAAAACATCACCTCTGGGTTTTACAAAAAAACAACACAAAAAACAGAAATAGAGCGTTGTTGTTGTTTTGCCTGAAGAGCCATGCTGAGGCCTGCAGAGGACAGGGGCGGTTGCGCATGGCCTTTGCAGGCCTCAGAAAACTCTGTGGACCTGACTGGGTGCACAGCTCCGGGCAAGTTCAAAGGATGGGGGTTGCCTAAGTCCACAGGTTTGCTTACTTGCGGATTTTGATATCTGCAGCAGGAACAGAACACCCATGGCTACTGACCCCTACCACTCCCCTCTCCTTCACTTCTGGAAGGAGAAAATAATAGCAACAAGCAGTGGCAGGCATTGTGTACTCCGAGCATGCTGCAACAAGACAAGTACTGAACTCGGGTGTGAGTTTGGAGAGGCAGCAGTGGCCTGGTAGGTAGGCTGGTTCTTGCAGGGCAGTGGCAGTTGCCACCTGAGTCAACCACCTCCCCATGCCACAGAAGGGTCAGCACAGACCAGTGTTGGGAACGAGACCCTGGGGCTGTGTACGAGTCGAGACTTGAGGAAGTTTATGTGTCATTTTGACTCAAGTCTCAAGTCTTTTTTTGAAGTGAACCACAGCGCAGATCAGGCACACTCACGCGACTCCACACACCCGGAATTGGGAGCTGCTGACAGGAGAGTGTTTTTGGAGTTGTCGTTTCACACTCCCCTAACCGGCTGGCCAGCAATGTGGTGTTGAAAATCCTTCATTCCTTCAACTGCCGCTTTAGAGCGCAATTCTAAATTGAGGTGGAATGGAGAGGCTGGCGGGCCTGCGCCATATCCAGCACATCTTAGGTGCGCTGGGGAGCCCCCCTGGGGCAAGGCGCAGGCGCAGATCTGAGAAAGCTGCGCAGCCCAAGGAAGCTGTGCTGCCCTGCCCCCCTTCCCAGGCCATCACGCCCACCCACTGCCCACTGCCCGCTTCCGCCCGCCCACCCTCCTCCCAGAACTACCCTTGCACCAGCTGGGCTCGGTTGGCGCCAGGGTGGCTTGGCGCCAGCACTCTCAGGCCCACACTGCTGCTCGTGTCAATCCAAGAGGTCTAGCACCACCATGTGGGTGCCAGTCAGTGCCCCCGCATCGGTGCTAGAGACGTTGCGCCGACGCTACCATGTAGCATTGGCGCAACGTCACTTGCTGGATTGCGCCCTCATTTATGTAAACAAAACACTAAAGCCTGTTGCTGTTACTCAAGCGAGCACAGCTGCAGCGAGTGCAGAAAAACAATCAGATCCATACACACACACAGACACCCCGCAACAAAACCTCCCCCACTCTGTTCACATCACAACTCCCAATAGGAGAACAAAACGGGGAAAAAACAGGTTCTGGCTGGTCATTCAGTGAGACTTTTCCCCCCTCCCTCCCAGGTAACTAAATGTGGAGGAGGATCAGGATTGGAAGAGGACTGCACAATGCAGCCTATGGTGTTCTGGGCAGATCCCACTGGGCGGGGCGAAGAACAACTCTAGAAGTTCTGTACTATATATACTATTCTTGAACTATACTATACTATAGTACTGTACTATTCTTGTTCAGCCTAATAATAAAAACTGAAAGGCACTGGTAAAACCACCAACCCACACATCGAAACTAGTACTTCTGTACAGAAATAATCTTCTTCCTTTCAGCCTAAAGCCTAGCTTGGCTGCTGTACTGTGCTGCTTGCTTCTTGGTAGCAGCCAGGGAAAAAAACCCCAAAAAATGAAGAGAGAGAGAATGACAGTGCAATCCTACCGTCTGTGCAGCATCGGTGCAACAGGGTTGTGCTGACGCTGCGCGCTTAGCGCTGACACGGAGGTGCCGATTGGCAGCCCCACGTCGGCGCTAAGGCCATAGGACCAGCGCTGCTGGCAGCCCCGGCCCTGTAGTGCCTGCACAGCCCCTCCCTAGCATTGGCCGAAACCGGCCGGCGCGAGGGAGGCGCCATGACAGTGTGCCTCGGGGATTGGCAGGAGGAGGGCGGGACATGGGCGGACCTCAGATTTGGCCATAAGGCTGAATCCTAGACCCATTCAAGAGGCCGCGCTGCCCTGATTCAGGCCGCATGGTCTCGGATCTGCGCCCGCTCTTTAGCGCCCGCTCCCTTGCCACAGGAGGCTCCCGCCTCCCCCCACCCACCGTTGGATATGGCGCTGGCCGGTCGGCCTTGCCATTCCAGCACTGGGTAGGACTGCGCCCTTAAATCTCATCTGCTTCTGTTAAGTCCTTGCCATTCTTTGTCCTTTATTGTGCCTACCTTAGCACGAAATTGTCCTTTGATATCTCCAATTTTCTTGAAAAGATCTCAAGTGAACAAAAGTAAGCAAAAATAGCACAAGAGTCAGCAAAAATAGCACATTTTCACAATTCAGACTATCTGACTCAAGTTCCTTTTTCTGGTACAAACCCCAATTCTCCCCCACAGGAAAATAAAAAAGGGCCCTTCTGCACTAGGTGACAAGTCCAGCATCTGCTCTCTTAGCCAGCAAGATGCCTCAGGGAACTTCACAAGTAGGGCATGGAGGCAGCCTCTCGTCCCAGCTGTTCATCATCCCCATCCAGCACCTGGTATTCAAAAGAATATTGTCACTACGCAACAAGGTTCCATGATTTAGCGATCATGGCTAATAGCCACTGAGACACCCACCTGCATTGCAAAAGCCAGCTAAGCTCATTGGGTAGGTCTTTAGCTAGTACAAAGAACATTGGGGTCAGTCAAGCAAGGTAGATGCTTAATGTGGGCTTTGCTGTTTTCCCTTACAGGGTTACCCCAACCCACCCTGCACATTAGCCACCAAGAAACCCTCGTCAATGAGACTGTGACCTTCACGTGCCGTTCTCAGGGCACTGAATCCCCTGGCACAACAATGCGGATCAGAGACACCAAGCAAATCTTAAAGTCTGGGGGCCATGGCCCCCTGCACGTCGCCGTGACAGCCCAGGAAGAAGATGATGGGAGGGAATTTACGTGTGAAGTTTTGCTCGTCGTTGATGGGCAGAGCGTCCTAAAGAACACATCAGTGAAACTCACTGTATTCTGTAAGTATATGTTGTTCACACAATGAACAACATTTTCAATCCTAGTGCTTCATAATTCTTCAGTGCAAGCAATAAAGAACCTTTGCAAGTGGGGTGATGTCTGCAACCTGGGCAGCACTGTATATGTTAACCCAGGCCCAGCCAGGGCCCTCCCACATGCCAAATGGACTTTCTTTTCCATTATCTGTCTTCCTATTCTCTCTACAAACTGTCTGAGACATTGAAAATGTAGTAGTCATGCACTAGGAGCAGGGCCTTTTCATTAGTGACCCTGTTCCAGAATGCCCTTCCATTGGATACTGGCATAGTCCCTTCAGGTATGCACATCTTGGACTTTGGTATCTGCAGGGAACGGTTCCCAGACCCACGTACCCCACCCCCACCCCATGGATACCAAAACTTGCAGATAATTAAGGAACCAATCCTACCCAACTTTCCAGTGCCGATGCAGCCATGCCCACAGGGTGCCCACTGCATTCTGTTGTGGTGGGGCTGTCACGGCATCCTCCTTGAGGTAAGGCAGCGATTTTCAACCTCTGTGCTGTGACACACTGGTGTGCCGTGAACGGTCTGCAGGTGTGCCATTGGTGTTTGGGGGTGCCATTGGAGTTTGACCCCATTGGTCAATGTGGGTGCCATTGGCATTTGGGGGTGCCATTGGAGTTTGATCCCACTGGTCAAGGGGGGTGCCATTGGAGTTTGGGGGTGGGTAGGGCCATTGAGGGATGTGAGCCTCCGGCCAGAAGTGTCCTATGTCTTGTCAATTGTCAAAAAATGGACAATTTTAATGCCTTCTCAGTGTGCCATGAGTTGAAAAATGTTAAAAATAACTGAGGTAAGGGAATGTTTTTCCCCTTAGGAATGGGATAGGATTGGACCCTAAATCCATGAGTTGTAGTCCAATAGGTCTTCCAGAAGTGAGCAGAACCTTCTGATGCTCACAGAGGCGGCATGTGGCCTCTGTAGGCCTCAGAAAGCCTTCCAGCGATGACTGGAGCAAGCTTCTAGTTGTGTACAGGAAGTCCTCTGTGCTTCAGGTTTGCAAGTTTCCGGCTGCAGGTTTCCAGCTGCAAACCTCTCCAGCTGCAGGTTTGGAATCTATAGTGGGATAAATCCGTAGGTTCCAGATCTGCAGATGAAGAGGACCTACTGTAATGTGGCTTATTTATTTATATTTATGGTGGGTTCTGATGCTGTGAGCTGCTTGGGTTTTACCAGTTTGGAGGCTGGTATCCTAGATTCTTTTGGTTGCCATTTTCCTGTATTTTATTATTATGCTTCATCTTGGGCTGTAAGGCACCTTGGCAAGAAAGGTGGGCTATAAAATGTGTTCAGTCGATTCATCCTACATTCATCAATTTGTTATAAAGGAAAATGAAAGCCTTGTTTCTTTCGTTCTAGATGCGCCGCAAATGAATGATTCTAGTTGCCCCAAGAGCTTTACCTGGAAGGAAGGTAGTGAGGAGACTTTCATCTGCTCAGCCTGGGGTAATCCTGCACCAACTGTTGAATGCAGTAAGGACAACACGCCTTATGTCATTGGGATACAACAGCGTATCACCAAAGAGCAGGATGGGATCTACCGTTGCAATGCCACCAACCTGTATGGCTCTGTCGTTCAACGTGTGACCGTACGCGTTGAGGGTAAGTTATTTTCCCTGTTACAAACATTGGCCCTTTTAGTTCCAGGTATCGGTATCCAGGTATAAGTTTCCTCGGGGTAAGCCCCAGCAGCCGCTATGGGTCAACTCGGACCTGCACCTGGGGCAAGCCTGCATTGATCTGTGCAAGTGGATCAGGCCCAAGAAGGGGTTTTGGATTTGGCAAGCACTGCTGACACCTAACCCTTCTCCACCCCTCCCTTTCCCCTGTACTGCCCCGTTCCACCCCCTGTGCTGGGCATGTCTGCTCTGACAGGCCTCCCAGTGTCCTCTGGTGTGCATAGGAAGGCTTGGCCTCCTTGTAGGCGTGCCACCTGCTTGTGCTGCCACAGAGTGCTTTTGCTTGGCTTTGCAGCAGCCTGTGCTGGTGGAACACACATTCTGCCAGTTCTGGTCTTCAGTAGGATTGGGCGGTACGTGGCAGAATTGCAACTATGAGGAATTCAGAGGCACTGGTGTTTAATGCATTGTTTTTTTTTCCCTTCGCAGTTCACCAGGTTGACACCCTTGCGATAAGTCTGGCAGTTGTCTGCGTGGTGGCTGTTGCTTCTGCAGCAGCTGTGGCCTATAAGATGTACTACCAAGCCCATAAGATCAGAAAATACCGCCTCAAAAAGCAACAAGCGGCAGGAACTGCCATGGAAGAGAAGTGCCTGAATGGGAATGCACCAACTGTCTGAGTGGACAGGGCATTGCTAGGAACTTGGCCCCAGGCCAGCATGATTGCTGCTGCTGTTGAGGTTCCCCACCTTCCTAGGGGTAGAGATTGGGAAAACATTTTCCAAGTGCTGAGTAACTGATGAGCAGTGCTGTCATCAGATGTTGTCTCAGCTGTTCTTGGAGAGTCATGGTTCTTGCATTTTCTGACCGTGATTGATGCAATTCACTACAAGAGGTGAGAGATGGGAGAAGAGGTTTCTGCCTCATGCTTTGTTCTAGACTTCCTCTTCCATCTGAAATCCTCCCATCCCAGGGACTGCAGCCATACAGCTGAACTGAGGAACAGACTGGGGAGAACTCCTTCTGTCCCGGGCAGATTTCAGAAAGAGAGCTGCTCTCAGTAGGAAGCAACACAAGGAGACTGGACACGTTCACTGAAGACAGGAGGGGTGGAAGAGCCACAGCCCACGTGGGCTCGTCTGCCAATAATGGAGGATTTGGTACTGAGCTTGTGCAATGTTTCCTTGGCTCCCTTTTGTACCACTAGATGCACTGGATTGTCGACAGGCACCAACATGATCATTGCTGGCATTCTGCAAACAACGCCTCTTTCTAGGATCCTCTTCTGGGCAATGCAAGTGCCGGTTGAGACTTGGCCAGACTCTTCTGACTGAGGTGCTGGCAAAACCAGCGTGAAGCAGCTGGGAGTCGGGCTGGTGTTCTCACTTGCACCTTGTTTCAAGACTTGCACCTTGTTTCATCTTACTGCTACATCAACACTTTCATTCATACATGTCTTGCTGAATGGCAGGAAGTATTTTCTAACTAGAAGAATATTTGGACAATGACATGGATTGCAAAGGGACAGGACTGAACTGGCTGAAGTCACCAGCTGCAACTGGGAACACACTGCAAGGGAATGAATGATGTGGAGACGCTTTTTGAAAGAGCTCTAAGGGGTGCCAGAACCTCTGTTCTCATATGCTCATTTTCCCACACCTGTGCTGACATAAACGCAACAAAACTCAGGGTGGTTTTCACACATGAAACATAAAAGGGTTTGGCTTGAAGTGAGTCTGGACTGTGATGAGAAAACCTGCATTTGCTGCATTCCTGTGCATTTTGTTTCTTTCCTGTCTTCTGTCCTTCGTGACCCATGTTGTGGTTTGAACCACCCTTAGGGCTGCTTCATGCTGTCCATTTTTATGTGTTTTTAGCTGTACACCTTGAAGTGTGAATGTGCCAATACAGCCATGCCCCAGTATCCACCATTTCATTATCCACGGTTTCAGTTATCTACGGATAACATGGATACTGGGACACCTATTAAAAAAAAGGGGGAAGAACAGACCCTTGTTCTTCACGAAAGCATCTGGATTTTTAAAGCACCCCTTGATGTATCCAACTTTATATATGATCCTTTGAAAATCATTTAAAGTGTATGTACTGGGTTATGAAGCACCAAAACAACAAATTAGTGCACAATCCTAACCCACTTTCCAGCACTGGGGTAAAGGCAATGCAGCTCTGAGGTAAGGATACAAACATTCCTTTACCTTGAGGAGGCCTCTGTGACCACCCCTTAACTGCAGGATGCAGCACATGCCCCATTGGCATAGCTATGTCAGGGCCAGAAAGTTGGTTAGGATTGCGTCCTTACAGGGTTACAGCATTTTTTTCCCCACCAGTTTTTCCTGCATTTGTAATGGGTTTTTTTGTGATTGATTTTTTAATAAAAAAAATATGTCAGTTGTTTTACTTGTATGGAAGCTTTATATTTATGTTTTATTAACAGGTGACAAGATTAAATCTATAGAATGAATTAAAATGGATTTCTCAGTTCTGCTCATGTTCTCAACTGAAACTTGTTACGTAGTGATCAGTGCAGATGTACGACAGAGCCAAGAGTTTAATTTATAAAGCAAATGCAATGGGTTGTTGTTGTTTTTTTAAAAAGAACATTACATAAAATAAATGAAATGTTTTCACTGAGTGTGTCCCTGTATTCCTGAGAAGCATGGCAGGTTGCTAGTAAAAGTAGTCTTCCAAGGGATGTAAGGCAGACGGTGTCAATACCTTCTTAGGTACAATAGTGCTGGAACTTGCCCAAAGCACCTGCTTATCAGCACAAGTGCTCTGGAGGAAAGTGCATTGTGCATTTAGAGATGGTCCCAAACGTGCATATCTAAGGATCTTGTAGTCTTTGGTCATGAGGCACACACAGTGGTGTAGCTGAAGGTGGGGTCAAAACATTAAGCATTCACATCACTGCAGTGTGCCATGGGAGCAGCTCCTCCCCCTCGCCACCAAAGCCAAAACAGGTGCCAAGAGCAACATGGAGGCATCTCCTCCGCATTGCTCTCATCACACTATGGCGCCGGCAAGAAGGGGGTAGGACGGCTTACACAGCATGTTGCAGCACTGTCAATGTCTTGACCCCCTTTAGTTACGCCACTGGATGCACATTCCAAGCAGCGTTCCTAGGGGGAGCAAAATGCTACAATTTTCAGGTACCCGAGTTCCTGGTGAAGTAGCAGCAGGTGCAGCAGGACAGGAAGGGTGGTAGGGAGGTTTCTCCAGATTAGGGAGCTCTAATCCTTACCTTTATGCTGCAAATGTAGGAAGGAACCTTTGGGGCAAAAACCCAAAACTTCACCTATAGGCTAATGGGTTCTGAGCTGTCTGTGACAGCTCAGAAGAGAGATCTTGGGGTGCTGGTGGACAATTCAATGAAGGTATCGACCCAGTGTGCGTCAGCAATTAAGAAGGCCAATTCTATGCTTGGGGTAATTAAAAAGGGGGTTGAGAATAAAACAGCCAATATTATCATGCCATTGTACAAATCGATGGTAAGGCCGCACCTGGAATATTGTGTCCAGTTCTGGTCGCCGCACCTCAAAAAGGGCATAGTGGAGCTGGAAAAGGTGCAGAAGAGAGCGACAAAAATGATTACGGGGCTGGGGCACCTCCCTTATGAAGAAAGACTGCAGCGTTTGGGGCTCTTCAGCCTAGAAAAAAGGCGCCTGAGGGGGGACATGATTGAGACATACAAAATTATGCATGGAAGGGATAGAGTCGATAAAGGGATGTTCTTTTCCCTCTCTCAAAACACCAGAACCAGGGGGCATCCACTAAAACTGAGGGTTGGGAGAGTTAAAACAGATAAAAGGAAGTACTTTTTTACCCAGCGGGTAGTTAATCTGTGGAACTCTTTGCCACAGGAGGTGGTGATGGCATCTGGTCTTGATGCCTTTAAGAGGGGATTGGACGGATTTCTGGAAGAAAAGTCCATTGTGGGCTATAGTCAATGATGGGTTGTAGCCTCCTTACACTAGTAGTAGGCTACTTCAGAGTACTGGGTGCAAGGGAGTGGCAACAGGATCCAAGCATCTTGTTGTCTCATGGCTCCCTGGGGCACCTGGTGGGCCGCTGTGAGATACAGGAAGCTGGACTAGATGGGCCTTTGGCCTGATCCAGCGGGGCTCTTCTTATGTTCTTATGTTAACCTCAGTATCTTTTCATCCCTCAGCAGCCTCTGAGTCAGGTGGACCAGGCGAGGAAATGTTTCCCTGCGTGGCTGTGAATGGAAGTGCAACTGCAAAGAAATGCTGTATAGTAGTACCCCGCCCTGATGTATGTGTGAGAAGAGGTGAGGCACCTGCCATCTAGTGTTTCAGTCTGGAACTGCAATGAGATGGGCAGCAGGCAGAGATTACTGGCTGTTTGTGCAGGCTGGGGAAGAGTTCCCTTGATGGCACTGCCTGCTGCACTGTGGCCGGCAGCTTGGTAGAGGTTCCTCTGTTAGGTGCAGAAGAGAGTGACCAAGATGAGGTGTGGGCTGGGACACCTTCTTTATGAGGAAAGCAGTGGCGTATCCAGAAGGGGATCACAGCACTAACTTTTGCGAGCAGCCACTCCCCTCCTCTTTGGAGCCAACGTAGCCTCCATTCTGCTCTGGCCGCTGGGACTGGCTCCGAAGAGGAGGGGGAGCCACTGCTTGCAAAGCTTAGTGCTACGATCCCTCCTAGGTACCTCTCTGGGGGAAAGGTTGCATCATTAGGGCCTCTTTTAGTGAGAAGGCACCTGAGGTGGCTAGCGGGAAGTTGGTTTCCCACTCGCACAACACCAGAACCAGGGGACAGCCATGAAACCTGGCTGGCGGGAGAGTTAGAACAGGAAAAAAAGAAAAATTCCTTTACCCAGCATGTAAATTTATCTGCCTCCTCGAAAGCCTCTTTTGATATGTTTGTGAACCTGAAGTAAAGGCAGCAGTAAAGTGAAGACTCGCCTTCATGTGCCGGACTCGAGTGTCGAATGCTTTGCCTAGAACAAAGCGGATTGAATAGCAAAGCAGTCACCGGACTGTGGGCCAAATCCTGTCCAATTTTCCAGCCCTGATGTAGCCGTCCCAATGGGGTGTGCCCTGCATTCTGTGGTGGAGGGGGAGTCAGGGAGGCCTGCTCAAGGTAAGGACATGTTGGTTCACTTACCTTGGGGCTGCACTGCATCTGCATCTGCATCTGCATCTGCTTGAGAAACTTGGATAGGATTGGGCCCTAACGCCTCTTATGGCTAGGGTTAGCTCTCATTGCACAATTCAATTTTTTTCAGGTACCACAAGATTATGAAAGGAAAATTGGAAGGCTTTTGGTACACTGAGCTCTATACAACGTGTTCAGAGGCTGTGTTATATCATGCTAAAACAGGCCCTGAGTGTAATAGTCTGCTGCTGGCAAAGGAGCTCAGTGCAGCCCAATTGAAGTCTTTTTATGCTGCTCATAAATGGCCCACGGACTCTTGCTCTAGTTGAATGATACAATGAATGCTTTTTGCAGGTTTCTGCCCCAGGGCTGGCCCCACCATGAGGCTGTTTGAACAGGTGATGGGCTGGAAGAGGAGGCAAACTGGTGGAGGATGCCCTGAGCCCAGCAGTCCCCTGCTATCTCCCCTGGCAGGCTGGCTGGCTGGCTGCCTATCTAGCCCCTTCCAACAACTGTCCCATTCTCTTTTCATGCATTCAGAGGAGGGTGGGGAGGGGAGGGTTTGCCGCTGCTGCCTCCTCCTCCTCCAGCTCTGCTGCTGCTGCTTCTAGAGTGGCCAATAGAGTGGGAAGAGAATGAAGACAGTGAAGTATGCCCTGGGGTTGTAGAGTGCACACGTGATAGTGCATGCTGGTGGGGTTAGAGGGAATGGCAGAACTGGTGGAATTTGAAGGTGGGTTCTGGTGGTGACATAGATATTTTACCAGTTACCTCTGAGTGATCCTTTCCCCCTCTTTTCTTCTTCTCACTTTCAGAAATGGATAGGGCTATAATTGCAGACCCCTTTTCTATAGTGATTCCAGCTGCCCTACTGGTGGGGATTTTCGTATACTGGCTGTGTGGAGCCAAGAAGGGAAGGACACTGAATTGAAAAAGCTTTGCACATGACCTAGACTACTCCTGTTTTGTTAACACCTCTTAACACAGAGTTACAAGTAATGACAGAATTGTAAAGCACTTGGTTCATGTACTGTGAAAATAAAACAAATGAAAGTGTAATTCAGAATCTGGCCTTGCACTGAGCACAGCACCACAGAAGATTGGAAAAGAAAATTCATCGTTCTTTTCTTTCAACCTCACGCTGCTGTGCCACCACATAAAAAGCCTCTTCTTATTATGCCTTTTCACCCTCTTCCTTCTGACCCAAGTACACCAAGTGGATGTGCCCCAGTGGTTGTAAGGTGTCAAGAATTCTGTTCCATGAGGGTTGCCACCCTGTCGGGGTGCAGAAAGGGGCCACCGGCAACTGCATGCAGATCCAGGGCAGTAGTGCCTGGTATAGGTCGCTTATGCCTCACTCCCTCTTCATTGGGACACGCAGCTTACCTTAGTTGTTTGAATATGCTTCCACCAGCCCAGGAAATCAAGTTACCCAGGGCTGTAGTGGGTTCTACCATTCATTTGATGGGGGAATGCCCCTGGGTGGCCCACCAATGGAGCCCAAGGAGGCAGCATCCACCTCTGAGCCACTGTCTCTGCCACCGCCGCCGCCGCCACCTGCCCTCCAGAGTTCTCTCAAGGGTTGAGCAGGCCACGCACGACACCCCACTGGCCTCCGGAAGCATTTTAACACCTCCAGAGGGCTGGCGAAAACCGGAAGTATTGGGGTTTCCGGTTGGGAGCCACGGCTGGCTGACACTCTGCTGATTTGCTCTGCATGTCGGCAGAGCCCGTCTGATGGAGATACCCTGGACAGAAAGGGCATCTTTCACACGAATTGGGACCACAAGATCCCAATTTCCTCCTGTCCTACTCCCGCAGGGCATTGGCTCTCGGGTTTTGGGGGCAGTTGGAACGAGGGAATGAGAACCAGCTCCCGCCTCAGATGAACGTGGAAGCCAAGCCTGCTCCCACAAACTTGCTTTTCTTTGCATTGTTGCAGCTTAGCAATTAGAACTAAAGATCTGAAGGCTGACTGAGATAAGAGTAATTTACAGAACTGGTTTTCAAGAATGTTTCCTAGTGAAAAGAAACAGAAGGAGATAACCATGAAGGAATGAAGAATTTTCACTTACAGAAGGGAATGGGTGCTATGCAGCGGGGAGAGAGAGAGAGAGAGAGCAATAGAAAAAAGTATGGTGAATTGAGTGTTGTCAAGAGAACCTTTATGAAGTTTCCGCTATTGATTCTTTAAACAAAGAAACAGTGCCACAGTTGTCTGTTTACCATTCCTGGAATGTGAAGTGTTTGGGGACAGTCTGAGAGATTGTTTCCAGAGGGGGGAATAGAAGAGGTGTACTCTTTTCCTGCAAGAATGAATGCCAAGATTTGGGAAGAACACTGACATCTAGTGGAATTAAAGAATATAGCATATTCAAATCTTAGAAGAAAAAAATAACAAAATGGCAGCATGAAGACAGAGACAATTTAGAGTTTGGGACTGCTGGAGCCTCCACAGGGCAAGGGCACATTCACACCCATGCCCTAGGTAGGAGCCAACCGCGCCTATGGGCTACTCAGATCTGTGTCTGCTACTTGGATCTGCACCCGAATCAGGGCTATGCGGGGTTTAAAGGTAAAGGTTTCCCCACGACCGAATGGTCTAGTCGTGACCGACTGTAGGGGGTGATGCTCACCTCCGTTTCAAAGCCTGTAGAGCTGGCGTTTTGTCCGAGGACAAGCTTCCGTGGTCATGTGGCCAGCATGACTCTATGCCGTAGCACACGGAACGCCGTTCCCTTCCCACCGAAGTGGTCCCTATTGATCTACTTGCATTTAGGTGCTTTCGAACTGCTGAGTTGGCAGGAGCTGGGACAAGCAACGGGAGCTCACTCCGTCGCGCAGTCTTGAACTCCCAGCCTTCCGGTCAGAAAGCCCAGCAGCAGCAGATTAACTCGCTGCGCCACCACGTCCCTCCTGCATCACGTCCTAATGGCTGCATCCAGCCTCTACCCCACTCCCTGGGCTGGACCGCCTCCCGGACTGCCCTCCACGCACCCAGTTCCCAGTTGAATGCAGTTTTAAAGAAAACTATTGTTAAAAGAGGCATAGGTGATAGATTAAGGTCGCAATCCCAACTTGCATGGGAACAGCTTTGGCCTCCCCTCTGGGTTCCTTGGGTCTGTGCCTCTGGCTCCGAGGGGGCCGCACAGCCCGAATTGGGGCTGAACGGCCTGGGGAAGGAGCCTCGGGTGTGGCCTAGTGCTGATTAGCTTCGCTTCTGCTGTAGTTTACTGGATGATGTTTTATTGTTCTGTGTTTTGTTTAATGTTGTGTTTATGTTCTGCTTAATGAACTATAAATAAATTTTTAAATTGGGAGGGAAAGGAAAAGAAAAATGGAAAATGGGGGAGGGGAAGGAAGTGCCCCTCTGCTGAAAGGCCTCCCGAAGGCATCAGAACACTTTTGGAGGCCAGCGGGGCATCGTGTGAGGCTCCGGAACACCAGGTAGGTCAGGGGGCTGGCAGTCTGTGGCCCTGGCCCCAGGCAGAGAGTGGGCCGGGGGCTCCCTGGGTTAAATCCCCCTCCTAGAACAATACTAAACTTCAGGAGGCCTCTTTTAAAACCACTCTGACAGTAGCTCCTGCAAAAAGAGGAGACATGACAATTCCATCGAGTTCCTAAACCAAGGCAAATTGAGAATAATAAGCAAAAGTTTATTATTAAAAATTCAAATGAAAGAAAAAGAAAATAACAGAATCACATGAACCCGAAGGAGCATTAATTGTAAAAGATTTTTCACTGCAGTCAGATGGCCAGAAGATGGCGCTGTGGGGCTGCAGAGTCTCACTCAGGGGTCACTAGCTCAGAGCCCTTAAACTTGAATATAGGAAAGACATAAGAAGATAAGAAGGGCCCTGCTGGATCAGGCCAAGGCCCATCTAGTCAGGCTTCCTGTATCTAACAGTGGCCAGCAGATGCCTCAGGGAGCACACAAGACAACAAGATACTGTTGACTCTCCCTTGCACCTGGCATTCTGAGGTAGCCTACTCTTAAAAACCAGGAGCTTACACACACCCATCATGGCCTGTAGCCTGCGATGGATTTTTCCTCCATGAATTTGCCTAATCCCCTTTTAAAGGCACCTAGGCCAGACACCGTCACCACCTCCTGTGGCAAGGAGTTCCACAGATTAATTACCCGCTAGGTAAAAAGTATTTTCTTTTATCTGTTCTAACTCTTCCCGCACTGAATTTAAGTGGATGTCCCCTGGTTCTGGAGTTGTGAGAACAGGAACATCCCTCTATCCATCTCATGCATAATTGTGTACGTCTCAATCATGTCCCCCTTCATGCACGTTTTTTCTAGACTGAAGAGCCCCAGACGCTGTAGCTTTTCCTCGTAAGGGAGGTGCCCCAGCCCAGTAATCATTTTGGTCCCTCTTTTCTGCACCTTCTCTAGTTCCATCAGTGGCGTACCTAGCGCGGGTTCCAGGGGGTCACATGGGCCAGGGTGGCAGCATGGACTGGGCAGCATGGACTGGGCAACCCTCTGCACCCACTCACACCCTTACTTGCCCGCCCCAGCATCAGATTCACTTGCATTTAAAGTGTCATTCCCCTGACAATCGGGGGTCCGGAGCATGGGAAAGTCACATGGCTTTCTGGGGCGCCACACCTCTGATAGTCAGCGGAATGACACTTTAAATGCAAGCAAAGCTGGTACCGGTACGCTTGCATTTAAAAGTGGGACAGGGGGTGGGTGGTGGGCTGCAGGGGGTGTCTCCGTCCCTCTGATAGTGGGGGGGGGGGGCAAGCAGGAGCAGCTGCAAGGGGGCAGGTGGGGGCGGCAGCTTAGGGTGTGTGACCCTGGGTGCAGCCGCCCCCCAGCCCCGCAGGAACGCCCCCGAGTTCCATTATGTCCTTTTTGAGATGTGATGACCAGAACTGTATGCAGTACTCTGGATGAGGCTTTACAAAGGAGCCTTGTTAAAATGGCAGAATTCCAAGTAAAGCAAAACCTGGTGGTGTATAGCCTACATCGTCCCTATCTGATCATACCCAGATAATGGATTCACCAGCTTGTCCCACTCACAGTCACAGCGAGTGGACTTGCTGCTGGGCTCTCCCCTGGCCAGTCTGATGTAAAGAAAGAGGAAAGAGAAGGAACTTTGGCCGACTCAGGAGTTTCCGCCGGAAGGACGTCACCCTGTTCTGTGATTGGATGAGAGCTGGCAACCTTGGAACCTGAGCTCCGCCTTTCTCCACTTGGAGCTTTGCTAACCATATCGTGCCACATTCCAGAGTTTCCACAGGAAATGATGGGGGTTAATGTGGGTTCAGCCTCTGCAACACTTTACTGTACTAACAAGAGCTAAGGGGGTATCCCCCACCATGACACACACAGAATCCCACAGCGAGAAGGCAAAACTGCACAGGGACGCATGAAGTATCGGATGGTTCATGTTTTAAATGCATAAATGGCTTATTTGTCCATAAAAAGTAGACAATACACAACAGACTTCCTTTCTAATTAGAACCATTATCTCACTGAGCAACAATACATTTCAGGGGAAGAATGAGTTACAGAGTATGCATAATTTGCTCCTTTGATGCCCAGAATTGAATTATAATAGACGAGGGCAATTTTCAGAAAACAGAAACAGTATGTGGCATCTTGAAGGAAAAGTAGAGGAATCACTTTTCCCAGATGATTTGAGGGCCCTGAATGGAAACTGTTTAACTTGCCGAGCTGCATTTTAAAGCCCAAGGTCAGGCAGCGGTGCCACATCACAGGCCTTCAGCTGGCTGAGCACATTTTGCACCATGCTTCTCATGGATAGGATTGGGCCAAAAATCCTCCAAAAGGACTTGGTCACCCACCTCCGGCCTGATGGCCGTAACCTCTAAATGGATGGTGAGAACAGTTTTTGCTTCCACTGGTTGTTTAACTACTAACATAATTAACATGCCGGAATAAAGATGTGTGGTAGGTTTTTCAGCAAAAACTGTTTGGACAAAATTTGAGTTTGAAATAAAAATCTGCATTTTATTCAAATGTATTCATTTTAGGTGTTTTCTATTCAAAGATGTGCATGCATAAATAATTAGACAAAGGAAAAAGTTGCAGTATACAAAAATTGTGCAGAAAAAGTGATTCAGTGTTTTTTTTACTTGAAAAAAAATATTGTGTTTTGGCATATTAATCAGGAAGATCTTGCTCAAACACTGCTTGCTCCTCCAAGAAAATACCTCACTCTGCCAAACAAAGCATAATCCCTGTAGTTTATTTTAAGACCAGCTGAAAATCACAGTATTGTGAGCAAGCCTCGCAGTTCACCAGAGTATGTCACATTGGATGTTAAGCAGAAAAAGGGGTGGAAAAATGGCTGGCACGATTTTTAAAAGTTATGCGCTGTCTAAATGGCGCTTGTGTTACGCAAGGTGCAGAACGAGACTGCTGTGCTATCAGACCCAGCAATCATGAGTGTGTCAGATTGGTCATAATCCTGAAACCCTATTCCCATCAAAAGGCCCACAGTAACCCTCATATGCAAAACCCTCCTTTTTGCAGTGCTGCTGCAGCCATGTGCATCAACCGAGAGACTCACTGCCTTCATTGGGGGTGGTGACGATGCGTCTCTTGGTTGACGCACATGGCTGCAAAGGTAGGGTTAGGATTAGGGATTGGATAAGAGATGAAGCATATATAACAGGGGGGTTGTTGCCCAGTTATAGTTTGCTTGTTGCCCAGTTAATCGGATGCAAGTAACTGGGGCACAAAAAAACCCGGATGCAAAAGTCCAGGGACACATTTGACCAATGCACCTTGTTCTGTACCATCTGCAAATTGAAGTGCCACCAGAGGTCCCAGAGTCATTGTCGGGATTCTGCGGGATACTTTTATTAGCTTTGGCGGCTGGCAGGAGAAAGGAGGCGGTCACATGAGTTGCTTGACCAAGAGTTTCACTGGCCAGTGGGAAAGGCGGGAGGGAGAGGAGCTGCTTCTGCCACTAAAGAGTCAATGACATGTCAGCAAATGGGAGGAATGTGATAGCAGTTCCTCTCCCACCTATCCTTCAAGGAGGGCAGGGGGCAGAAATCCCTGCTGTTTCAGCACTGCTTGCCACCTGACACCCACCAGCACAGACTAGTTGTTCCCCCTCTCCATTTGCCAGAATGCTTGGGAGCAGGCAGGGGCCCGATGTGGCACTGTTAGGCCATCGAGGGCCACAAAGATAATATGCCTTGCACAATACAACACACACACACACACACACACACACACACACACACACACCGCCCCGAGTGGCAGCCACTTTGGTGCAGGCATTGGCATGAAATCCATGTTGAGATCCCTGCACCTGACCGGCTTCCATGTGGTTTTCCATTGTGTGGAGACAGATGGTCGGAAGGCAAAATTGGCTGCAGCCACTCAGTATGTGTACACCATCTGTACACCCAGTGAATAACCTGCATCTCAGATCACAGCCATGCACGGTGAAACTAGATGTACACTTACTACTCTTTCTTCCAATAAAGATCCTTCGGTGTGGGTGTGTTGTCAGGTGATGAACTGCTGTTAGCAGTAGAGGGCTAGTGACGAATGTACCATTAAAACTCTTAGAAAAGAAATATTATTCCCCAATTAATACGCTGTGAGGAGAGTTCTCTCAAGCATCTCATTGGTATAAGGAAGACAGAGGAACACAAAGGTTTGACAAATCAAATTTAGTTCAGCAAAGGGCAGCTGGAAAAGAGTTTCTGGTCACAGCCTTGACAATGGGATGTTCTGGGTGATGGTGGTGGAGGAGAACAAGAGGCAGATGACAGGCAAACTTGCCCAGAGCATGCTTGATAGTTCAGCCCTGTGTCTCTTTGCCATAATGACAGAGAGCTTGCACTTAAAGGGATTTCCCCGCCCTCTGCTGCCAGGACCATTTCCACCCTTTTCATCAGAAGGAAATGGACTGAAAAAAGATAATGGTAATGATCTGATCTGGGCTGATAGGAAAGAAATCATGGAAGAAGCAAGCAGGAGCTTGGGAGGCTGCGAGCAGCTGAAGCTGTTCATCACTGAAGGTTCACTTCATGGCTCTTGCTTTTGAGTCACGATGCGTGTGAGTCATGCTGCCTTGAAAAGCGTGGGGACCTCCTCTTCCAACAGAGTGGCAGTGCAGGGTGCACAAAGGACGGGCTTCCGAGAGGTGCTCTGGAGCGTGGTAGGCAAGAAGCTTGTGTGGGAGTGTTGCCAGGGGAAACAGCCAAGGGAGGCAGTGGGGTAGCAGGCAGCAAAGGCAACTGCAGATATGTGTGTTCATTCCTACACACACATGCACACACACACCAGACTGCGAGGAACAGCCCAATGAGAGAGAACCCCCCCTCTCGTGAAGTCCATGCAATCACATGGCATTCAGTTTATGCAAAAAAAAAAAAAAATCCTCAAGGCTTGTGCCTCAGAGCTGGAGCTCATACATGGTGAAGTACGGACGTGCCCTGGTATCCACTGATTCAGTTCCATGGTTTCAGTTATCCACAGATACCATGGATACTGGGACATCTATTAAAAAGATAAAAAGGTAAAGGTTTCCCCATGACCAAATGGTCTAGTTGTGACCGACTGTAGGGGGCGGTGCTCATCTCTGTGCAGAGCCGGCATTTGTCCAAGGACAAGCTTCTGTGGTCATGTGGTCAGCATGACTATACGTCATAGCACATGGAACGCCGTTACCTTCCACTGATAGTAGTACCTATTTATCTACTCGCATTTTCAGGTGCTTTTGAACTGCTAGGTTGGCAGGAGCTGGGACAAGCAACGGGAGCTCACTCCATTGCATGGTCTTGAACTGCCAAACTTCTGGTCAGAAAGCCCAGCAGCAGCGGTTTAACCTGCAGCACCACCACATCCCTTAAAAAGATAGGGAACATTAAACAACTCTCTGTTTTACTCTGTTTTACTTATGCTGCTCTGTCTTTAAAAAGGCATCCCCAGTATCCAGGGTTTCGGGTATCTATGGTGGGGTCCAGAACAGAACTGGAATGTAGTGTGTGAGGCTCACAGAAATATTTTATTTCAACCCTTCCAGAGCTTTTCTGTAGTATATACAGTAGACCTGTCTCAAAATGACTAGCATTAGTCTAGACCTGTGGTCTTCAAACTCCTCCACTGGAGGGGAAGACCAGCCAAGTGTTCGCAGGGGAGGGGCTACAGCACAACGCAATCCCCAGGATCATGCCACTGCCTGCACAGTAGGGGGCTTTTTTAATTACCTGAAGATAGCACTGGCTTCAGGGGGTGCAGGGAGCCCCGCAGAAGCCTCCGCAGGCCTCCCCGAGGCTCCGATATTCTTTAAAATCTGACCAGAAGCCACTTCCGGTTTGCAATCACAAAGCCAGAAGTGGTTTCCAATTGCATTTTAAAGTACAACATCGGAGCCTTGGGGAACCCTGCGGAGGCTTCTGAGGGCTCCCTGCATCCCCTGGAGCCCAGCGCTATCTTCAGGTAATTAAAAAAAGCCCCCTTCTATGCAGGTAGTGGCACAATCCTGGGAATCACATTGCTGCCTTCCCCCACCCCTCCCTTTAAGGGGGCAGTGCTTCGCAGGCTGCTGGGTTGTTTGAAGAGCACTGGTCTAGACAGTCTACATTCGTCTCTGCTATTTTGCCATTGGAGACTTGAGTAGCTCAGTGTTGGGCTGCCCAGCCCAAAGTGGGGCATAGGATCTGGCAGAGGGAGCCACCACCATATCCTACCCCCCCATGTGGGCCTGATCCTCCCCTCCACCATCCAGTTCCGCTCCACCTCTTCCCCGCCTCTCCCCTGTCATGAATGCACTTACTGGTTGCCTGAGCTGCTGGAGCACTGGCAGCCCTTCCTCCCAGCGCTGAGGCTGGGTGCCAACCAGTGCTGGCCCAGCACTCCCTTCTACCGCAGTGTCGCAAATGTGCTTTGCAGCATGTTTGCAACACTTTTAGCAGGTGGAACGCATGTAGTGCTGGCAATGAGGGCCTTAGGACTGGGCCCTGAGTCAGTTAATTGAATACTTTATCTTAGAATTCATTAAATATAATTCATTGACCAAGCCTAGATTAAATGGCTGCTGATTTCAATTATAATGAATTTCAATTTATTTCAGTATTAAATTGGCCACTATTTCACGCGATATGTATTTATTATGCAGTTTGCTGCCCCTGTCCCAGTCCCTCTTGGGCTGGAACAAGGGTGGCCACAATATGTTTGCTACAATTAACACAAGGAGTGGTGTTCCTAGAGCGGGGCAAAGTGTTAGGTTTTTCAGGTGCCTGAATGCCTGTGTAAAGTGGCGCCTCCCCTTTGCCTTCAGAGCCATTCACAGCTGCAAGAGTAAAGTAGAGGCATCTCCTTCACTTTGTTTTCACAGCCATGAATGGCTCTGAAGGTGAAAAGGAGGCGCTGCTTTACACAGGTGTTCAGGTGCCTGAAAAACATAGTGCTTCCCCCGCCCAAGAACGCCACTGAACACTGAGCACACCCAGAAAAAGGTTGGGAAGCTGCTCTGTCCCCCTTTTTCTTCCTCTCCCTCTCACCTTCTTTCCCCTTCTTTTCCCCCTCTCTAGCTCAACTCCTGACTGGAAGCCATAGGGCAGGACAAATTCCTTGTGGGAATAGCTTGGCTCAGTGGGACCTAAAGGATGCCAATAGGCACCTTTGAAAGTGTCCTCTTATATTTAGCAAGCAGAGAGCAACTGTTCCTCTTCTTTTCCAGTGGCTGTTGCTGGTGTCTCTTCTGCTTCTCTTTTAGACTGGGAGTCCTTTGGGGACAGAGAACCATTTATTGATTTATTTTGTTTTGTAAACCGCTTTATAAACTTCCTTTTGGCTTTTTGCACAAAGTGGTATGTGAATATTCTTAATAATAATAGACTGAGGCAGGTAAGTAATTTGGCAAGGCCAGCTGCAGGACCTTGGAGAGCTCCTAGGCTGCCCGGCCCAAGGAAATAACTTTCTTTGACAAAGAGCAGACCCTTTTTGAGCTCTTATATAGGGCAGACCCACTCAAAGTCTGCTTTCAACAACTAAATTGAAAGTTACTAATTTATCTGTAACTTTCTTCTAATTCTTTTATCTCAAGCATCAACTTCAGAGAACAATTCCTTTATTCCCACAACCTCATTTGTTCTGTATGTTAGCTCTACCCCAACTGAAGAAACATGAATTTATGAAAATGAATAAATTAAAATAAATTCATATTTATGAATCAATAAAATATGAATATCCAAGAATACGATTAAAGTTTAATTATCTAAAAGGGGCCCACTGACATAAAGATTACAGAAAAAATCTCCTGGTTTAAAGTATAAGATGTATGGCTCAAATCAATCCTGAGGTTATGAAAGTGGGAAGCATGTTTCAAAGTGGAAAATGGCACATTGCCACCATGGGTGCACATTGCTGCTGAGCATGAGGAAGCCACCAGTGGAAGTGCCAGTGCCTTCCCACACATGTCAATGGCCCGCGCATACTACACCAGAGCTAGATAAGGCACTGCAGGATGGAGGGGAGAGAGGGGACAGGGGCGAGTTTGGTGGCTGGATGAGGTGGATCCCAGTGGCAATGATTTGTGCTAGGATCTTAGTCCCCAATTTTCTAGCCTGTCCCTTCCACTTCCTCTCCTTGGATTTATGCTGACTACATAGGCAGAAGACCTGTAAAACACACACCTCTTGTTGGCCTTCTTAACCTCTGTTAACTGTGCAAGAGGCACTTTTTTCAAGTGGTGTTTCTCTTGTATTTGGGACGTGGTGGCGCTGCGGGTTAAACTGCTGATGTTGGGCTTTCTGACCGGAAGGTTGGGAGTTCAAGACTGCGTGACAGAGTGAGCTCCCGTTGTTTGTCCCAGCTCCTGCCAACCTAGCAGTTCAAAAGCACGCAAAAATGCAAGTAGATAAATAGGCACTACTTTGTTGGGGAGGTAATGGCATTCCCTACAGTCGGTCATGACTAGACCATTCGGTCGTGGGGAAACCTTTACCTTTTCTCTTGTATTTAGCAGGGGGAGAGCAATTGTCCCTCTTCACCCCTGTGCAGTGTCTTTTCTAGTGGCAGTTGCTGGTGGTGTTCTGCATTTTTAGATCGTGAGCCCTTTGGGGCAGGGAGCCATTTAACTTTATTATTATTAGTTGCCTGTAAACCACTTTGTGAATGCATTGAAAAGTGGTATATAAATACGATTGATTGAAATACGATTGATTGATTCTATGGCCCAATCCAAAGGCCTTATCACCGGCACTATGTGTGTACTGCCAGCTAAAAGTGTGTTGAACATGCCATAAAGCACGTTTGCTGCACCCAGAGAGGAGGGAGAGCTGGTGCTGGGCTGGCACTAGTGAGGGCACAGCCTCAGCACTGTGAGGAAGAGCTACCAGCACTCCAGTAGTGCCAGCGACTGATGAGTGTTTGGGGGGCTTGGGGGAGGCAGGGAGGGGTTGAATCTGGGCAGGGGGAGTATCGGGCCTGTGGGGGGTGGAACCCAATGGAGGCCTCCACTGCCGGATCCAATGCCCCACATTGGGGCAGGCAGCCAGACATGGGGCTGCTTGATTCTCCACTAGCAAAATAGCCAGCAGAGACTTGAGGAGTCCCATTGAGGGAGCCAGGGCTTTCCCCAGGGGAAGGTGATGAATGACCCCTTCCCCTGACGGCTCCCAGGGTTGGAAAGTCAATGTTGGGAGTGGAAGAGATGCAGAGGGTGGGCAG
Source organism: Lerista edwardsae (assembly GCA_029204185.1). Lineage (NCBI taxonomy): Eukaryota > Metazoa > Chordata > Lepidosauria > Squamata > Scincidae > Lerista > Lerista edwardsae. The sequence goes on along the minus strand of JAJKFI010000128.1, from coordinate 271,884 downwards.
AACAGGAGGGGGTGGGGTAGGAACCAGGAGGATTCATGGTGGGAGGAGGGTGGATTGGGGTCAGGAACAGGGCAGCACAGGCAGCAGTGATGCTGCCACTATCTTTGCATTCTTGATCTGTCTTCCCAGGTCCACCTGAGCCAGCTAAATTGTTGGTGCAAGTCAGAGAAGACCCAGGCAGGTGGCAGAGGCTTACCCTGGGCAAGGGAACAAATGTTACCAGGAGGAGAGCTCCAGGGTGCCTCCCATAGGATGCTCTGATGGCACAGCTCCATTGGTGGGGGGATATTTGATAGGATTGGACTATGAATTGTGTAACTGCCTTGTCAATGTTGCCAGTCAGAGGGCACAATCTTAACCTGGAATTAGGCCGGCATAGTTAGGCCAACAAGGTTTGGCAGGCACAAGGGACACCGTAAGGTTTGGGCCATTCTCGGAGTCAGGGTGGATGGCACATGCTTTATGGTGGCTTTTGTGCCAGCCAAATTTTGCTGGCCTAACTGTGCTGGCCTAGCTCCAGGTTAGGATTGCGCTCAGAGAATTCCAGCAGCTGCATGTTAACTGGTACTTCCTCTTCAGCCGGAGTCCAAATTTCCACAGGTAATCCCTTTAGAAACTGATTCTTCCTGGAAGGCAGTATAAATCATGGGAGATGGTGAGGCACACCATGTACTACTTTACCCATAGTGGCTCTGTCATTTCCTTCAGCTAAAAAGTGCATAGAATTTGCACTTGAGAGAAGGGGGCTTCCTTTTTTTCCAGCGGGGATTGAAAGTCATGTACAAAACTGCCAGAGGGGATTGGAACTGGGAGGTTGAGACACCCTGTGCATGTCTAACTGCAGTGAAAAGGGATGGTTCAAGAGCACTGCCATTTACCTTTTTCAAATACACAAGTAGAGCAGATAGGAAGCAAATAGGCATACCGGTGGCAGGGTCAGGCCTAGAACAGTATTCGTTCCCTATCACCACACAACTGTTTCTTGTCAGAAAGGTCCAAAAACTTAAGGCATGTATTGCCAAACTAAAAACAGCCTCCCCCCGACTCAGATCAGAGTCCAAACTTGGCTTCCTGCTCCCAAACAGGCAGGTGAGTGACACAAGCACAAAGCTCTTCAGACAGGGGGAAATCCCTAGCTAAGCCTGTGTGCAAAAAAATCAACGTAACAGCCCGGCACAGACTGGGGCACCCCAACGTCTCCTGAAAGAGCCCTTTTGCACAAGGAAAGAGCACATGTATTGTCCCTGCTTGTCGCTTTCACTCCTTGAGCTCCACCTCTGTTCTCACCTCCCTTAAATGCCTCTGTGTGTTCTCCCAGGCTGTCCCTTGTACTTGGAACCTGCTCCCTAAAGTCCTGTATGATTTTTTACTTTTCCTTTATCCCTTGTCCAAGCCCACTTTTCTGGGAAAACCCTTTAGCTCTCCCCTTCCACCAACTGTGTGAATGCATAGGCTTAGACTCATCCCATTATCTCTCTTTCCCCATGGTGGTGTCCCAACATTGTCAAAATCTAGTTTGGAAGCACCTTGAGGCAGAGACTTGTCTTTTCTGCTAATGGTCCTCTGTCAAGGGCCATGGATATGAATGCCCCCAGGCTATTATTAACCACTGGTGGGCAAAGGGAAGTGCTTGGAGTGGTAGGGATTGGAGATTTTGTTTCTTTGACCCAGGAAGGATTGGGGCCATTCCGCGTGGCATCTCTAGCCAGACACTACCCCACTGGCCCACCACTCCTCAATGCCACCACCATGCCTGTGCAAACACGTTCTCTGATTTCCCCAGGGTGATCACAAGCCACACGTTCAGATTGCTTTGAAAGCAATCACTCAGCTCACCTTTCAAAGAGTGCCATGTCGGGGGCGTGCCCATTCATTCACTCAACCAATCAGGGAATGCACGGATATACCTTGCCTTTCCCCCACCCTGTGGGGACCATTCCTCAGATGCCCCGTTCCTGGCAGGCGCACGGGAGCCCCCCCCCCCCCAGCAGCCCCGCGTTTGGCCCCTCGCCGTGCCAAGGCTTCTTCAGGTTTCCTGCACCGAAGCATGGAGTACGGACCACAATTGAAAATGGGGCGCCGGAATAGAGGAAAATGCGTATAGGGTGGTTGTGAGTTCTTGGGGGGTAGGAAGAAAAGCATCAGCCCCCGTGAACCGTGGAGTTCCTGCTGCTGCTGCTGCGCCTTTGGAACCGCCTCTGCATTTTCCTCTTCCTTAGATACCAAGTTACCAACGCTAAACCAATCCAGAGCCCAATTTCCCCTCCCCTCCGCTCCGCAGCTTATCTTTCGCTCTCCCCCCCCCCTCCGCCCCAGCTCCGCTTTGCTTCCTCGACCATGAAGCCTCGGCAGCGGTGGCATCCCCTCTCCTGGTGCTCCCTGTTCCTGCCGCTCCTGCTGGCTGGTAAGTGCCCAGTGGCCCGTGGCTCCACACCCCACGGACACTGTCCTCCTCCCCCCAATCTCGGCGGTGGATTGCTTCGGAGTCCGCTGACAAAAGCGGGGTGGGGGAGATAGAACCGATCTTTCTTGTCACAAATGGGACCCGATCATGGATGCAGCTGGGTGAATTTGCCTGGGCTGCGTGAGACAGAACAAGGGGGGCATTCTCTCTCTCTCTCTCTCTCTCTCTCTCTCTCTCTCTCTCGTGTGTGTGTGTGTGTAATTCCTCTGGACTGCGCAGGCATCTCTGCCTAGGAAATCAGCACATGTCTGAGACGAGACACCTTATCCTTGTTTGCAGGGAAGTCTCCCACCATGAGAACTAATGGTTAGTGCACGGGGTTGAGGGATTATTTGGATGATTCCTCCGGACTCCTCTTCCAGCCTTTTATTTATGATAAGGGATGTAAGGTCAGAATGATTGGCTGGGAATGTAGGACACCCTGGGTTTTTCTCCCTAGCTCTGAGCATGAAGTTCCAAGATGTAATGGCTGTGCTTAATTTATAAAATTAAGGTTCTGGGGCTAAAGCCTACCTAGATGATATATGTGTGGAGAGATCCTTCCTTTTGGGGGGGGGGCTGACTGTGGCTGTGCAAGAAATATACTCCACACATGGCCAAGGGCAAGATCTCATTCTCACCTCATATGGTCCTACTTACAGTGGGAGAAACAGGGGAGCCCTGATTCAAGTTGTACCATTCCTGCTAGGGTCGACAAGAGCAAGAAGCACAGCTTTGAGGTTCTAGATCCAGGTTACAGTGGCCTGATACAAATGTCCCTCTCTAGCAGGGTCAGGCAGTGCCTCCCTCATGGGCCAATCACACAGCAGGACGATCATCAGGTGCAAAGGAGGCCAGCAGCAAGGCCACTGAACTGTTCAGCAGAGGAGATAAGAGGGGATTTAGGCAAGTGGGAGCTTGACCTGCACCTGCAAAACAAAATCCCTTCTTCTTCTGCACACCCATTAAAGCAACAGGAACTCTGTCTTTTTATTTGGATCTTTCACACTTACAGTATTTCCCAGCATATCCTTTTGACACAATCCTGTAGGGCCAGTCTTGATGTGATGTGAGAGTCCCGTGACGGGGGAGTCCTTTGTCAGTCAAAATGCCTCTCCAACTGCTGAACTTGCTTTCTTCACTCAGGGGAGCCTCTATCCCTACAGCCAAAGAACCTCCATTGCATTCAACTCTTTCCACTGTTCCATCCATGCAGAAGCGTGGTGAGCTGAGAGTGTTTGGGGCCTCCCACCTGTCCCTGTGTCTGTCTGGCCCGAAATAGGCCTCCCAGAAACAGCAGTGACAGCATCGTGTCACCACCAAGGATTTCCAAGAGCTGTGCTCTGTGCGTGGCACCAGTAGTGCAGGGATCATTATGGCTGATAGTGAGTGACAGGGGCCATGCGGAGGGTAGGGCAAACCCACGTTTTGGGCCCCACTGCTCCTGGGCTGGCCCTGTGTTAGAGTAAGGCTAAAAGTAAGAGCAAAGTACAAAGGGAAAGTTCTCTCATGAGATTGCAAGCAAGATTGCAAGCAACAAGCAACATAATTCTTGAGTTTGTCTCTCAGTTCTCTCTCATAAGACAGCAGAGACAATTGGTTGAAATGTCCATGTAGAAGCAGCAATTTGGGATCCTACATCTGTAACCAATGCTTCATTCAGCCTGTCTAAAAGTTACAGGGTTCCCTAGTGCCTGATATGTAGCAGGTGTTGTAATTCCTGTAACAGTGAAGCTAAGGCATTCTGTATGCCCCGGTATCCGCTGGGATCCATTCCAGACTCCCCCATGGATACCTGAAACCATGGAAACTGGGGATGCCTTTTGAAAGATAAGGGAACATCAGTGGCTTTGCTGCAATAAGGTTAAAAAAAAAGATTTGTACTCCTATCTTTTTACCAGGTGTCCCAGTAAAATGGTATCCATGGTACCCATGGATAACTGAAACCATGGATACTGAATCAGATGTATGATCAAAGCCTCTCTGGCAAATTTCCAGCGATGAACCCAGATATTGAAACAAGTCTCATAACCTCTGACTGAAATTAAGCCCTGTTGTAAATTGTCCTGTACCTTATAAAGTGTTTTAGATCATTATTACAATCAGGAATGTGAATATTCTGTAATTCCGTGCAATCTAGAGTCTTTGGTATTAGCCACAGAATTCCTGGGAATTTTATCTTTCATTTTATCTTTCTTCAAAGAAAGAAAACAAGTTTCTAGCCCACATGGTCAAGAAGATTGACTTTTAAAATAAGTGAGAAATTTTGAAATGTCAAAAGCCAGATTACTGGTGGAAGAAGATTTCCAGTGATCAGGGTTCAGGGTTATTTCCTCCTCTGAAACTAATAGAAGCAGAAGAAATAATGCAGTATAATAAACATGGCAAAACAAATTAAGCAAAACAGGATAAATTTGGTTTGGACTGCATAATTTATTAAGAATGCAATTTTTCTTACCGCAAAATTTGGGAGGGAGACAGAATACACACACATACCTACCTATAGCTTGTAATGAAGATCAGTTCCCGCTCAGATGGTGTTCTTGTGTCTGGATTATAGTACAATGTAATGTACAACTGAGTGTTTATATGATTGACTGTGCCCCCACTCCAAAACGTGATGTGGTGGCGCAGTGGGTTAAACTGCTGAGCTGCGAGCTTGTGGACCAGAAGTTTGGCAGTTCGAGACCGCGTGATGGAGTGATCCTAACTTGGGCAGGAGCAGGCTGGCTGGCTGGCCTGCACTGCATCCTAATCAAGTTAGGAAGCAGCAGCGTGGGGCAATGGAGCAAACTATAAGCCGCAGGCAGCCCAATAGGCTCAATAAACAGCAGGCGCAAGTCCGAGCAGGCGGTAGCAGCCCAAATTGGGGCTGTGTGACCCAGGGACAGGGATTTGGATCTGGCATAACTGCAGGATCCAGACTCCTCCCCACTCCCCAGGCAGCCCTGCCCACAGGATCGCCTTCCCTCCGCCCTCCCCTGGAATGTTCCGCCTCCTCCCTGCCTCCCTCCCACCTTCCCCCTGCCCGAAAAAGCCCCTGCACTGGCCGAACATACGTAGGACTGGGCAGCTTACCTGCAGTTTCCCCTGGCGTCCATGGGCCAACTCTTCTGCTTGCATTGGCCCAGTGTCCGTCTGTGTGGCACAGACATGCCTTATGGCACGTTTGCGACTATGTTGGGCCAACGCAGGCGACTTGTGCCAGCCCAACGGCATGTTAGGATTGTGCCCTAATATTAGTAGTAGTATATCCGCAATATCTATGGGTCTTAGATTACGTTTAATACAGCAAAAAATACCTTTCAGGGTATACTGGACACCACAGAGATTATATTCAAAAAGGAATCTAGATGCTGGCGATGTATGAATTCAGATGCATCACTCACACATATGTTGTGGTCATGTCCTGTTATTGCAAGCTGTTAGGGAGAAGTTATTAACACTATTAGGATACTGCTACAGCAACCTGTGATATTCACTGATATGTATGTAATGTTAAATTATTTACCTGATACCTGGATTATTTACCTAACATCTGGCCAATGCAAATTGGCCAGCAAAAAAAGACTCGTTTTACTTAATTGGAAGGAAAGAATTTCCTTCCTTCCTTCCTTCCTTCCTTCCTTCCTTCCTTCCTTCCTTCCTTCCTTCCTTCC